>WNWK01048704.1:0-13457 GCA_009830355.1 Cherax destructor | reverse complement strand
TCATACCCCCCCTTCCAACTAATATCCAGTCTTCCATTCCTTTTTTTTTTCCCTCATCATCTTGCTCTTTCCATGCTCATTTTAATTTCCTTTTACATACTCTCCAAAATTCGTCCACCAATTCATAACTTCAGAATCTCCCAAAAGCACAGTGTCATCGGCAAAAAGCAACTGTGACAACTCCCATTTTGTATTAGATTCTATATATTTTAATCCTACACCTCTCGCCAACACCCCAGCATTCACTTTTACATCCCCATCTAAAAATATGTTAAACAATCATGGTGACATCATGCATCTCTGCTAAGGTCTACTTTTACTGGAAAATAATCTTCTCTCTCCTACACACTCTAACCTGTGCCTCACTCACCTCATAAAAACTTTTTTTATGAACTTTATTTCTAAATTACATGATTCAACTAACACAATCCTAGTTGACATCATTGACATACTCTATAGAAAGCCCTTTGCTATGCAGAGCATTTTGGGCAAATTAGGTTGTGTCCCCAGGTTGCGACCTAGGGCCGGATTTAGGGGAGGGGCCCCGGGCCCCCCACCAAATGATGAGAATTTAATAGATTGAAAAAAAGAAAATGTATGCAGAGTTTAAATTTTTGGGTGGGATTGTCATGTTGAGTCATCTGATTACTGGTGTTACATCATCGGTGCGAGCACGTCGTCAGCTGCATGACGTGAGGATGACTCACAGCACATCATCATCCTGGTTGTGCAGGGCACTGCGGTATGAATGACTGCTTGCTCGTATCAGTATGTGAACAACAGTGTGGTAGTGAGATCCGGCTATGAACGAGCATGAAGCAAGGGCGGCTTGTGAACCTGACGGTCATGAGCATAGAATCTGACATCCTGCACTCGTTGGATTTGATGGAGTCATCAGAGACTTTTCCATCAGAAAAGCACGGAATGTACCTGGCTTATAATATTTTATCTGACTGGAGATAACTCCTCATAAGTCTGTACATCACTTTTGAGTTACACTTGCAAATGAACCGAAAGGTTGCTGAAATACACTATAAATACAATTTATTGTTTCATTTCTTCAGCTTAAGAGGATGGTATATTGAGGTGGGAAAGTTTTCCAAGGAGAAACTTAAAAATCTTCTAACGATTAGAGTTAGCCCTTTTTTAATGAGGCCCCCACCAAACTAGGCCCTAGGCCCCACAACCTAAATCCGGCACTGTGCGACCCACCCCAGTCGACTAACACCCAGGTACCTATTTACTGCTAGGTGAAGAGGGACAACAGGTGTTTTTAAGGAAACACGCCCCCAATGTTTCCACCCAACTGGAGATCGAACCACGGACCTCAGTGTGTGAGCTGAGTGCACTACTAACCGAGCTATGGGACTTAACTTTTTGGAGCCTCTATCTATTCCATTTATTTGAAAATCTGCCACATTGCTCCCCCGTCCACCCTAATTATATGCCTTTTCTAAATACAAAAACCTTACCCTTTCTAAATATTGTTCCCCCATATGTTTCCCTGTATCTTGGTCTACACACCCCCTACCCTTCCAAAACCCCTTGTGTATCCATGATCCTGCTCTCCGGAATTTTCTTCACCCCCTTTCCTTTATACAAAGGAACTATGGCGCTCTGGAAACCCTGGGAAATTCCCGTTCCCTCACCCCTGATCAGATCAATCCCACACCTCCGCACCTCCCCACACTATCCACCCTTCCTCCTCCTAAAGTGTATAACTCCCTGCCCAATGCATGAAGTCCCCGTTTTCCTTTCATCAACATTTAACAGTTCCTCAAAATATCCCTCCATCTTCCCAATACCTCCAACTCCCATCTAATAACTCCTTTTTCTTTTTTTAATTTTTAAACCATTCATTCCCTAGGTTTTCTCAACTTATTAATCTCCCCAAAACTTTTTCTTATTCTCAGCAAAATTTGTTAACAGAATCTCACCCACTCTTTACACTCCCCCACCACTCCTCTTCACCTCTCTTTTACTCCCTTTATATACTCCCCCCCCCTTATATCACTTCTCATATACTAAATTTTTAATTTTTATTTTCTCGCCCACAGCGTCCGGACGGTCTGTTGCTGGCTGGTCTGCCCAAGGTGCGGGCGAGGAACGACCAACGTCGAGGTGAGTCTCCTCACTGACGTGAGTCTCCTCACTAAGGTGACCCCACTTCCTTGTCTTGCATTTCCCACTGTAACGTCTGTAAGCAGGCGTCTTCGTCGGGCCCGGAGGTATAGTAGTCTCTTAGAGGGGTCGTTATCCACACGCTGTCAAGTTATAGGATGCTATGCAAACGGGTGTGGTGGAGTGTGGTGGAGTGGGTGGTGGATTGGGTGGTGTGGGTGGTAGTGTGGTGGTAGTGTGGGGAGTGTGGTGGGGTGGGGGGTGGTAGTGTGGTGGTAGTGTGGTGGAAAAGGGGGGAGTGTGGTGGTAGTGTGGTGGTGGTGGTAGGGTGGGGTGTGGGGGGGGTGGTTAGGTGGTGGTAGTGGGTGGTAGTGGGTGGAGTGTGGGGTAGTGGGGTGGTAGTGTGGTGGTAGTGGGTGGTGGAGTGTGGGAGTGGGGAGTGTGGGTGGTTAGTGTGGGGAGTGGGGTGGTGGAGGGGGGGGAATGGGGAGTGTGGTGGTAGTGGGTAGTGTGGTGGTAGGTGGTGGTGGAGTGTGGGGTGTAGGTGGTAGTGGGGAGGGGTGGAGTGGGGGAGTGGGGGGAGTGTGGGGTAGTGGTGGAGGGGAGTGGGTGGTAGTGGGTGGAGTGGGGTGGTAGTGTGGTGGTGTGTGGTGGTGGGGGTGGTGGTGGTGGTAGTGTGGTGGTAGTGTGGTGGTGTGGGGGTGGTTAGTGGGTGGAGTGTGGTGGAGTGTGGGGAGTGTGGGGTAGTGTGGTGGAGTGTGGTGGAGTGTGGTGGTGGTGGAGTGTGGTGGAGTTTGGGGGAGTGTGGTGGTAGTGTGGTGGTGGTGGTAGTGTGGTGGAGGGGTGGAAGTGTGGTGGGGTGGTGGAGTGTGGTGGAGTGTGGTGGTAGTGTGGTGGTGGTGGTGTGTGGTGGTAGGTGGTGGTAGTGTGGTGGTGGTGGTGGGGTGGAGTGTGGTGGTGAGTGTGGTGGAAGTGGGGGTGGAGTGTTGGAGTGTGGTGGTGGTGGTGGTGGTGGTGGTAGGGTGGTGGTAGTGTGGTGGTAGTGTGGTGGTAGTGTGGTGGGTGTGGTAGTGTGGTGGTGGTAGTGTGGGGGGGGTGGTAGTGTGGTGGTAGTGTGGTGGTGGAGTGTGGTGGTGGTGGTGGTGGGGGTGGGGGGAGTGGGGTGGTAGGGGGGGTGGAGTGTGGTGGTAGTGTGGTGGTAGTGTGGTGGTAGTGTGGTGGTAGTGTGGTGGTAGTGTGGTGGTGGTGTGGTGGTGGTAGTGTGGTGGTAGTGTGGTGGTAGTGTGGTGGTAGTGTGGTGGTAGTGTGATGGTAGTGTGGTGGAGTGTGGTGGTAGTGTGGTGGTAGTGTGGTGGTAGTGTGGTGGTGGAGTGTGGTGGTAGTGTGGTGGTGGTGTGGTGGTGGTAGTGTGGTGGTAGTGTGGTGGTAGTGTGGTGGAAGGTGGTGGTAGTGTGGTGGTAGTGTGGTGGTAGGTGGTGGTAGTGTGGTGGTAGTGTGGTGGTAGTGTGGTGGTGGTAGTGTGGTTGGTAGTGTGGTGGTAGGTGGTGGTGGTAGTGTGGTGGTGGGTGGGTGGTAGTGTGGTGGTGGAGTGTGGTGGTGGTAGTGTGGTGGTAGTGGGTGGTGGAGTGTGGTGGTAGTGTGGTGGTAGTGTGGTGGTAGTGTGGTGGTAGTGTGGTGGTAGTGTGGTGGTAGTGTGGTGGTGGTAGTGTGGTGGTGGTAGTGTGGTGGTAGTGTGGTGGTGGTAGTGTGGTGGTAGTGTGGTGGTAGTGTGGTGGTAGTGTGGTGGTAGTGTGGTGGTAGTGTGGTGGTAGTGTGGTGGTAGTGTGATGGTAGTGTGGTGGTAGTGTGGTGGTAGTGTGGTGGTAGTGTGGTGGTAGTGTGGTGGTAGTGTGGTGGTGGTAGTGTGGTGGTGGTAGTGTGGTGGTAGTGTGGTGGTAGTGTGTGGTAGTGTGATGGTAGGATGGTAGTGGTGGTAGTGTGGTGGTAGTGTGGTGGTGGTAGTGTGGTGGTGGTAGTGTGGTGGTGGTAGTGGGTGGTGGTAGTGGGTGGTGGTAGTGTGGTGGTAGTGTGGTGGTAGTGTGATGGTAGGTGATGGTGTGATGGTAGTGGTGGTAGTGTGGTGGTAGTGTGGTGGTAGTAGTGTGGTGGTGGTAGTGTGGTGGTGGTGGTGGTGGTGGTAGTGTGGTGGTAGTGTGGATAGTGGTGGTAGTGGTGGTGGTGGTGGTAGTGTGGTGGTAGTGTGGTGGTAGTGGGTGGTAGTGTGGTGGTAGTGTGGTGGTAGTGTGATGATAGTGGTGGTAGGTGGTGGTAGTGTGAGAAGTGGTGGTAGTGTGGTGGTAGTGTGATGATAGTGGTGGTAGTGTGGTGGTAGTGTGATGATAGTGGTGGTAGTGTGGAGGAAAGTGTGGGGAGGGGGTGTTGGGAAGAGTGGGGGGAGGGTGGGGAAGTGTGGGGAGAGCGTGGGGAAGTGTGGGGGGGAGAGTGTGGGGGAGGGTGTGGGGGAGAGCGTGGGGAAGAGTTGGGGAGATCGTGGGGAAGTGTGGGGAGAGTGTGGAGAGAGTGTGTGGGACAGAGTGTGGAGGAAAGTGTGGGGGAGGGTGTGGGGAAGAGTGGGGGAGAGCGTGGGGAAGTGTGGGGGAGAGTGGGGGAGGTGGGGACAGAGTGTGGAGGAAAGTGTGGGGGGGAGGGTGTGGGGAAGAGGTGTGGGGAGGCGTGGGGAAGTGTGGGGGAGAGTGTGTGGGAGAGAGTGTGTGGGACAGGAGTGTGGAGGAAAGTGTGGGGGAGAGTGTGGGGAAGTGTGGGGAGAGCGTGGGGAAGTGTGGGGGAGAGTGTGGGGGAGAGCGTGGGAAGTGTGGGGAGATCGTGGGGAAGTGTGGGGAGAGCGTGGGAAGAGTGTGGGGAGAGCGTGGGGAAGAGTGTGGGGGAGAGTGTGGGGAAGAGTGTGGGGAGAGCGTGGGGAAGTGTGGGGGAGCGTGGGGAAGTGTGGGGGAGCGTGGGAAGTGTGGGGAGAGCGTGGGGAAGTGTGGGGAGAGCGTGGGGGAAGAGTGTGGGGAGAGCGTGGGGAAGTGTGGGGGGAGAGTGGGGTGTCAGAACGCTGAGTCTTCGACAAACAAACCAGAAAGACCGAGACAAAGATGAAAAAAGTTCTGAAGTGGTTGAGTAAGAGAGAGAGAGAGAGAGAGAGAGAGAGAAGAGGGGGGGAGAGAGAGAGACGTACATTGATGGTGTTGAGACTCTCTCTCATACTATGCTCCTATTTCTTGATTTTGAAACAGTTTGTCCCAGTGAGGCAACAACAATCACAGTAGTATCACGCAATCACTAATATCAACAAAATCACAGTAGTATCAACAACAATCACAATAGTATCAACAACAATCACTGTAATATCAACAACAATCACTGTATATCAACAACAATCACTGTAGTATCAACAACAATCACAGTAGTAACAACAATCACAGTAGTATCAACAACAATCACAGTAGTATCAACAACAATCAGTAGTATTAACAACAATCACAATAGTATCAACAGCAATCACAGTAGTATCATTAACAATCACAGTAGTATCAACAACAATCACATTAATATCAACAATCATAATAGTATCACAACAATCACAGTAGTATCAACAATCACCGTAGTATCAACAAGCACAGTAGTATCAACAACAATCACAGTGGTATCAACAATCACAGTAGTATCAACAACAATCACAGTAGTATCAGCAACAATCACAGTAGTATCAACAACAATCACAGTAGTATCAACAACAATCACTGTAGTATCAATAACAATCACTGTAGTATCAACAACAATCACTAGTATCAACAACAATCACTGTAGTATCAACAAGATATATTAAGACCACAAGATATAGCTAATGTAATAACACTAGAACTGAGTCCTGCAGCAAATGGTTAGTAGACAACAAACTATCGTTACACCTCGGGAAAACAGAAGCCATACTCTTTGGCACGAAGCATAAACTGAGAAGGGTAAATAATTTTAATGTCCGGTGAAGGGAATCCATCACTTCAGTTTCCTCAGTAAAATATCTGGGAATCCCCTTTGACCCATGCATGTCAGGAGAACTGATAGGAACTGTAGTAAAGAAAGCGAATGCCAGACTGAAGTTCCTCTACAGACAAGCACAGTGTCTACCTACTGAGGCTCGCAGGACCCTATGTCTAGCTCTTATACAAAGTCATATGGACTATGCTTGCTCTTCATGGTACTCTGCCTTGACAAAAAAAACTGAAAGATAGACTGCAAATCACCCAGAACAAAATGGTAAGATTCATCCTGGACCTGGGACCAAGAGAACATGTAGGCCAGGATGAATTACAACATGGATATGCTGAATATTGAAGACAGAGTAAACAACTGAAGCTAAATCAAGTTTCTAAAATTGCTCCAAACAGTGTCCAGAATATCTTGCTACCAATTTTGTCAAGGCTGGGAACCAAAGCAGTCATAGTACTAGGGAGAGAGCACAACTTTGTAGTTCCACAGTCAGTGGCCAGACTTCAAACACCTTTTATTGTACAGCAATAAAGGAATGGAATAAACTGCCTGCACATGTCAAAGCCAGTCATAGCATGAGCCAGTTCAAGAAGAGAGCCAAAGGTACCTAATGAATGTAGCGACAGAAAGGGAGGAGAATTTTTTTTTTTGCTAATACAATATAAATATAAATAACTCATTTTATCTTATTCCAAGTATATATCCTTCATAGTATAATAATAATAGTATCTCCTCTCTAGTGTAATAATAAGGTATTAAAAGAACCTCAGTGGAAATTAATCACTGTCTGACTTTTTTTTGGTTTATCCTACACATATGCTGCTATGTATGATAATCTATGTAACTGTATTTGTGTATACCTGAATAAACTTACTTACTAACAACAATCACAGTATTATCAACAACAATTACAGTAGTATCAACAGTCTCAGTATGAACAATCACAGTAGTATGAACAATAATCACTGTATTATCAACAACAATCACAGTAGTATCAACAACAATCACTGTAGTATCAACAACAATCACAGTAGTATCAACAACAATCACACTTATCAACAGCAATCACTGTAGTATCAACGGTACTCACAGAAGTGTCAACAACAATTACAGTAGTAGCAACAACTATCACAGTAGTATCAACAACAATCACAGTAGTATCAACAACAATCACAGAAGTATCAGCAACGACATAGTATCAACAACAATCACTAGAATCAACAACAATCAATAGAATAAAAAACAATCACTAGAATCAACAACAATCACTGTAGCATCAACAATCACTAGTTTCAACAATCACTAGAATCAACAACAATCACTAGAATCAACAACAATCACTAGAATCAACAACAATCACTAGAATCAACAACAATCACTAGAATCAACAACAATCACTAGAATCCAACAACAATCACTGTAGTATCAACAACAATCACTGTAGCATCAACAACAATCACTGTAGTATCAACAACAATCACTAGTATCAACAACAATCACTGTAGTATCAACAACAATCACTGTAGTATCAACAACAATCACTGTAGTATCAACAACAATCACTGCAGTATTACCTGGAGAGAGTTCCGGGGGTCAACGCCCCCGCGGCCCGGTCTGTGACCAGGCCTCATGGTGGATCGGGCCTGATCAACCAGGCTCTTACTGCTGGCCCACGCAGTCAACGTACAACCACAGCCTGGCTGGTCAGGTACCGACTTTAGGTGCCTGTCCAGTGCCTGCTGAAAACAGCCAGGGTCTGGTAATCCCCCTTTTGTAAGCTGGAGGCAGTTGAACACTCTTGGGCCCCTGACACTTATTGTGTTGTCTCTCACGTGCTAGTGGGACACCTGCTTTTCATTGGGGATGTTGCATCGTCTGCCGAGTCTTTTGCTTTCGTAGCGAGTGATTTTCGTGTGCAAGTTTGGTACTAATCTCTCCCGTCTGCGTTCTGGGAGTACAGGTTTAGGAATTTCAAGCGTTCCCAGTAATTTAGGTGGTTTATCACAATTATGCGATATTATTAACAACAATCACTGTAGTATCAAAATAATCACAGTAAGAACAAAATCAGTGTATCAACAACAATCCTTAGTAAAATCACGAAAATCACAACAATCACTGCAATATTAACAATAATCACGTACTATCAACAACAATCACTGTAGTATCAACAATCATTGTAGTAACAATCAGTGCAGTAACAATATTTTTGAGTATTAACAACAAAATCACTGTAGTATCAAAAAAATCATGTATATCAACAACAATCACTGTAGTATCAGCAATAATCACAGTAGTATAGCAGCAGTCACGTAGTATCGACAATCACTAATATACAACAATAATTGTAGTAATAACAATCACAGTAGTATCAAAAACAATCATGTAGTATCAAAAACAATCACTGCAGTATTAACAATCACAAGTATCAAAAAAATTCCCGTAGTATCAACACCAATCACTGAGTGTCAATAACAATAAGTAATCAACAACAGTCACTGTAGTATCAACAACAATCACGTAATAACAAAAATCATTGCAGATTAACGACAAAAACACAGTATCAACAAGAATTACTGTAGTATACCGAGAGGGTTTCGGGGTCAACGCCAACGCTGCCCGTCTTGGGCCAGGCCTTACTGGATAGGACCGATCAACTGGACTTTACTGCGGGCACAAACCGACTACGAGCCGCAGGGGTCTATTGGTAAACCCTTAAGTATGCTGGGGGGGGCAGTTGAACAGTCTTGGGTCCCCTGCTGACCTTATTGTTTTCCTAAATACTGTGGCGCCCCTGCTTTCATTGGGGGATGTTGCATCTCTGTCGAGTCTTTTTCCCTTTTGTAAGGGGTGATTTTTTGGGGCAGATTTGGGGCTAGTCCCTTAGGATTTTCCCCAAAAGTATATTATCTTTTCTTTCTCGCCCATTCCAGGGGTACAAATCAAAGGGGCCCTTCAACAGTTCCCAGTAAAAACATAAGAAAGGAGAAACACTACAACAGTCATACTGGCCCATACTGGGTCCTTCTCAAATCCAACCCACTAACAAAAATATTTTAAGTAAAGGACACAATGCAACTAATTGAATTTATTGTGGCAACTGTCTCCAGGAGCTTTGTAGCTTACAAACAATACATGGACACAGAGGGTATATATATGCTCAGAGTGAGGTGTAATACTAGTGGTGGTAGAAGTAGTAGTGATATAAGTTGTAGTAGTAGTAAATTAGACATATATGCAACACTTGGGTATCTTTTGAGGAAACGTTTCGCCACACATGGCTTCATCGTCCATAAAAGGAGAATCGTGAAGAACGGAGGTTTAGGAGGGGGTCAGCCCCTCAACCTTGAGTCGATGCCAGTCCATCAATCTTGAATAGAATACAGCATATGTGGTAGAGGAAGCTTATATACTGGGAGAGTGCAGCAGGGGGAGGTGTCACATTTGTCCAATGTGGAAGTACAGGGACAAGGGATTTCTTCGCTTCCCTATTCCTTGGGCACGACTACTTCCCATTGGACAAATGTACCTCCCACAACTGCTGCACCCCCCCACGATACTTCCACACACATTTGTATTCTATTCAAAAGGGGGAATGAAACTCAAGGTTGAGGCGACACCTCAAACTCCTCCTTTCTTCACGATTCTCCTTTGTATTGACTGATGAAGCCACTGTGTGGCGAAACATTTCCCCAATAAAGATCCCAAGTGTTGCATATGTGTCCCAATTTATCAACTGTCGGTTCTCTGAACCATTCATTTATATCTTGTAGTAGTAGTAGTAATACAATAAGGTAGAACAATCAACTTGCACATGAGTAAAGTTGATTGTTCTACCTTATTGCATATACTACTACTACAACTTATATCACTACTACTTCTAACCACTAATATTACAACTCACTTTGTGCCTATATATACCCTGTGTTATGTATTGTTTGTAAAGGTTGAAAAGCTCCCGGAGAGCGAAACGTTGCCACAATAAAATGTCACATTAGTTGCATTTGTGTCCTTTTACTTAACATATTTCGGTAATTCTACCAATATTAATACAACAAAAATATTTGCCCAACCCATTTTCAGTATTATCCAAGCAATAAGCTTTGATAACCCTTTTAACTCATGTGCAAGTCCCACTTAAATCCAACCTCTCACTCATGTATTTATCCAACCTAAATTTGAAGCCACCTAAGGTTTTAGCTTCAATTACCCTACAAGGCAGATTGTTCCACTCATCAGCTGCCCTATCTCCAAACCAATACTTTCCTATATCCTTTCTAAATCTAAACTTATCTAATTTGAATCCATTAATGCGGGTTCTCTCTTGGAGGGATATCATCAGAACCTTATTTATATCTCCTTTGTTAATGTACCCATCTTCCACTTAAACACTTCAATCACGTCTCCCTTATTCTTTGTCTTACAAGAGAATGTAATTTTAAAGGGGACTTTGACCTGTCTTCATACGGAAGATTTCTTATGCTATGTATTTATGTTTGTCATTCTTATCTGAATGTTTTCTAACGAATTTATATTCTGTAATATGGAGATAAGAAGTGAGGTGCATAATCTAAGTGAGGCCTTATTAATGATGTGTAGAGCTGTAGATAACCCTGGAATTTGTTCAATATTTTTGACATAAATCCCAGTAATCTGTTTGGTTTATTACATACGCTTAGACATTGCTGTCTTGGTTTCAGGTGTCTGTTTACCATAACCCCCAAGTCCTTTTCGCCTTCTGTGTGGCAAAGTTCTACATTATTTAATTTATAAACGTTAGGTTATGGACATTCCGAGTTTTAGAACTTTGCATTTGTTTACTGTGAACTGCATATGCCACTTTTCAGTCCACGACATGAGTTTGTCTAAACCCCCCTGAAGTTCAGTGACATCTTCCTCTGAATCAGTTATCCTACCTATCTTCGTGTCATCAGCGAATTTGCTCATATCACTAGTAATTCCCTCGTCAAGGTCATTGATATATATTATAAACAACAACGGGCCTAAAACTGATCCCGTGGGTCACTACTTGTTACAGATCCCAACTCAGATTTTACCCCGTTTATGCATACCCTCACTCCATGATAGCACTTTAACCCCAGTGCTATGAGCTGCCACTTAACGTCTCTGGTGCGGAACTCTATCAAAAGCCTTACTAAAATCCAAATAAGCAATATCAAATTCTTTATCGTGATCAACAGCCTCAAAAGCGTCAGTGAAGAAAGGAGTAAATTATTTTGGCAGGAACGGCCCTCGTGAATCCATGCTGATTATCATTAATCAAATTATGTTTATCAAGATAGCTTTATAATATTAGCTATAATTAGCTCTAGTAATTTGCCTACAATTAGATCAGGCTTATTTGGCCGTAATTTGACGGTAATTTCTAGCACTACGACTATTTTATAATATAGTTTTAAAGAAACCCCCCTCTTTTTTTCCCTTCCTGCTCATTTCTGTTCTTCCAGTATTTTTTCCTTGTCCTTAGTGACAAGGACAGTAATAATTTTACCTTATGCCCCCTATAACTGGTTTCCCCAAAACTCACAATCTCACTCATTAGGCTTCATTGGGCCCCCCAAAAAAAACCATACCACTATGTATAAAATTTAAACAGCCATCCCTGCGTAGCCAGTGCCCCCCACCCCAGACCTAATAAGTGAACCCCACCCCTGGCATACATGTCATTTCTGTCATAGAAAAGGTCCCAGTTGTCTATGAATGTTACTGCATTTTTCCCTTTGTGTTTGTCCCGCCAGCAATTGGCACCAATTTTCCCTGGACAACTGTTCATTTTTAACTCCTCTCCCGGGCAAAATACCACTATCACAAGGTTCCCCTTTCCCTTTTTTCAAATTATGTCCATTGCTGATCTGTACCTGCCCCTTTTTTTAAACAGGTCCTTAAATCCTACATCTGCTAACGTCGTTGCCTCCCGCACTGAGAGATAATAGGATTGCTCCCATTACCTCTCATAATGTTGTCCAGACGGCTAACAATATCCTCCATCCCAGGCCCAGGAAACACACCCCGGGGCCTCCTTTACATCTCTCTAAGACAAAAGGCCCTATCCATAAATTTAAACCTAACTGTCTCCAACTAAAACAATGTTCTTACCTTCACTGGCGGTGTTTGTGGTGAGTTCTCGATGGTCTTCATTGGGATGGTCTTCGCTGGGGTGTCTGGGGTCTTAAACCACCCGTCTTCCAATGTTGAGAAGGAATTTCTGGTCACCACAGGAGTCTCCTGGACTTTAATTAGCTTTAGCGTTGTTCTCTCGGTTCCAACCATCATGCAATCGTTGTTACGATCATTGACACGGATGCTCGACGACGTTGTTCCGGGGATAATCCTAACACATTACTTTCAGTCTTAAATTTTCTTCTTGCCTCCATACTCTTCCTTAAGCTGATGATACAGCTGCTTGTAGTCGATGGAAGTCAAAATCACAATCTCAGTAAGCTAAGAACGGAGAGCACACTAGACACGGGCTCACAGGAGCAAGGTCAACGTTACCACTGAGCGAGGTCAACGTCACTACTGGACGAGGTCAATATCACTATTGAACGAGGTCAACGTCACTACTGGACGAGGTCAACGTCACAAATGGTTCAGGTGCTTTATTGTACATATACGTGCCGTGAAAGTTATCTGTATATTCCCAAGGTCTGCAATTTCGCCCCGTCTTGAAAGGGGCTTTTTGTGTACAGCAAATATCCCAGCCTAGAGAGAACAAGCGATTTGAAGAGAATCATCATGGGCTTGACATAACTAGTTTTAAAGATTCTCATTATCAATCCTATTATTTTCATAGCAGATGTGGTAGATACAGTGTTGGATTTTTAAAGTGGATTTTTTTTGACATTATCACTCCCAGGTCCTTCACATTAGTTTTTTTCTTTTTTGTGGTTGAAGTTTGTTTTATACTCTGATCCAGTTTTTATTTCCTCGAGTTTTCTATACGGAGTAATTGAAATTTGTCTTCAATGAATTCCATATTGTTTTCTGCGGCCCATTTAAAGATTTGGTTGATGTCCGCTTGCAGATTTACAGTGTCTTTGATGGAGGACAATTTTCCCCTGAAACCCCGGGGGTCATCCGCAAAGGAGGACACGGTGCTGTGGCTTACATCTGTCTGTGTCAGATATGAGGATGGGAACAAGATGGGAGCGAGTACTGTGCCCTTTTGGAACAGCTTTTTACAGTAGCCGCCTCTGACTTTACTCTGTTTACTATTACTCCTTGTGTTCTGTTTGTTAGGAAGGTATCCCAAAAATCAAGTGTAGTATCAAAACAACAATCACAGT
>WNWK01048703.1:0-13458 GCA_009830355.1 Cherax destructor | reverse complement strand
TGGAAGGGGGCGAGGGGAAGGGAGAAAGCCTGGAGGGAGTGTGGTAGAGGGCGGATCAAGTGGGGGAGAGAGGGAGAGGGAGGGAGAGAGGGATAGAGAGAGAGGGAGGGATAGAGAGAGAGGGAGGGAGAGAGATAGAGAGGGACGGAGGAGGGGAGTGAGAGGGAGAGGGAGAGAGAGAGAGAGAGAGAGAGAGAGAGAGAGAGAGAGAGAGAGAGAGAGAGAGAGAGAGAGAGAGAGAGAGAGATAGAGAAAGAGAGAGAGACAGAGAGAGAGAGAAAGAGAGAGAGAGAGAGAGGAGAGAGAGAGAGAGAGAGAGAGGGAGAGTGTGCGTGTATGTGTGTGTGTGCTAGTGAGTGTGTGTGTGTGTGTGTGTGCGTGTATGTGTGTGTGTGAGTGAGTGTGTGTGTGTGTGTGTATGTGTGTGTGTGTGTGAGTGTGTGTTTGTGTGAGTGTGTGTGTGTGTGTGTGTATGTGTGTGTGTGAGAGAGTGAGTGTGTGTGTGTGTGTGTGTGTGTGTGTATACGCACCTATTTGTACTCACCTATTTTGTGGTTGCAGGGGTCGAGTCATAGCTCCTGGCCCCGCCTCTTCACTGGCCGCTACTGGGTCACTCTCCTTGCGCCATGAGCTTTATCATACCTCTTCCTAAAGCTATGTATGGAACCTGCCATCCCTGGCCCCGCCTCTTCACTGATTGCTACTAGGTCCTCTCTCTCCCTGCTCCATGAGCTTTATCAAACCTCGTCTTAAAACTATGTATGGTTCCTTTCTAGGCTATTCCACTTCCTGACAGCTCTATGACTGAAGAAATACTTCCTAACATCCCTTTGACTGTGTGTGTGTGTGTGTGTGTGTGTGTGTGTGCTTGTATGTGTGTGTACTCACCTAGTTGTACTCACCTAGTTGTGGTTGCAGGCTTCGAGTCATAGCTCCTGGCCTCGCCTCTTCACTGGCCGCTACTGGGTCACTCTCCCTGCGTCATGAGCTTTATCATACATCTTCTTAAAGCTATGTATGGAACCTGCCTCCACTACATCGCTTAACAAACTATTCCACTTCCCGATTACTTTGTGACTGAAGAAATACTTCCTAACATCTCTGTGATTCATCTGCGTCTTCAACTTCCAACTGTGTCCCCTTGTTGCTGTGTCCCATCTCTGGAACATTCTGTCTTTGTCCACCTTGTCAATTCCTCTCAGTATCTTATATATCTTTATCATGTTTCCCCTAACTCTCTTGTCCTCCAGTGTCTTCAGGTCGATTTCCCTTAACCTCTCCTCGTAGGACATACCCCTTAGCTCCGGGACTAGCCTTGTTGCAAACCTTTGCATTTTATCTAGCTTCTTTACGTGCTTGGCTAGATGTGGGTTCCAAACTGGTGCTGCATACTCCAATATGAGCCTAACGTACACAGTGTACAGGGTCCTGAACGATTCTTTATTAATATGTCGGAATGCTGTTCTTAGGTTTGCTAGGCGCCCGTATGCTGCAGCAGTTATTTGTTTGATGTGCGCCTCAGGAGATGTGCCTGGTGTTATACTCACCTCAAGCTCTTTTTCCTTGATTTAGGTTTGTAGTCTCTGGTCCCCTAGACTGTACTCTGTCTGTGCCAATTGCTGGACCAGGCTTGCAGACTGTCCAGGTCCCTTTGTATTTCTGCCTGATCCTCGTCCGATTGAATTCTTCTCATCAACTTCACATCATCAGCAAACAAGGACACTTCGGAGTCTATTCCTTCCGTCATGTCGTTCACAAATACCAGAAACAGCACTGGTCCCAGGACTGACCCTTGTGGAACCCCACTCGTCACCGGCGCACACTCTGACACCTCGCCATGTACCATGACTCGCTGCTGTCTTCCTGACAGTTATTCCCTGATCCATTGTAGTGCCTTCCCTGTTACCCCTGCCTGGTCCTCCAGCTTCTGCACTAATCTCTTGTGTGGAACTGTGTCAAACGCATTCTTACAATCCAAGAATATGCAATCTACCCACCCCTCTCTCTCTTGTCTTATTGCTGTCACCATGTCGTAGAACTCCAGTAGGTTTGTGACACAGGATTGTCTGTCCCTGAAACCGTGTTGGCCGTTGTTGATAAGCTTATTTCTTTCTAGGTGCTCCACCACTTTTCTCCTGACTATCTTCTCCATGACCTTGCATACTATACATGTCAGTGACACTGGTCTGTAGTTTAGTGCTACGTTCCTGTCTCTTTTTTTTTTTTTAAATGGAACTACATTTGCTGTCTTCCATACCTCAGGTAGTTGCCCTGTTTCGATAGATGTGTTGAGGATTGTTGTTAGGGGTACACATAGCTCATCTCAGGACCCATGGAGAGATGTTATCCGGCCCCATCGCCTTTGAGGTATCTAGCTCATTTAGTAACCTCTTCACTTCCTCCTCAGTTGTGTGTATTGTGTCCAGCACCTGATGGTGTACCCTACCTCTCCTCCTTTCTGGAGTCCCTTCTATCTCCTCTGTGAACACCTCTTTGAATCTCATGTTGAGCTCCTCACACACTTCCCGGTCATTTCTTGTGATCTCCCCTCCTACCTTCCTCAGCCTGATCACCTGGTCCTTGACTGTTGTTCTCCTCCTGATGTGGCTGTACAGCAGCTTTGGGTCAGATTTGGCTTTCGCTGCTATGTCATTCTCGTACTGTCTTTGGGCCTCCCTTCTGATCTGTGCATATTCATTTCTGGCTCTACTACTGCTCTCCTTATTCTCCGGGGTTCTTTTCCTTCTGTACCTCTTCCATTCCCTTGCACACTTGGTTTTGGCTTCCCTGCACCTTTGGGTGAACCATGGGCTCATTCTGTCTTTTTCACTTCTCCTGTTACCCTTGGTTATAGACCTCTCCTCAGCTTCCTTGCAAATTGTTGTCATATATTCCATCATCTCGTCTACTGACTTCCCTGCCATCTCTCTGTCCCACGGAACTCCGTGCAGTAAGTTCCTCATGCCCACATAGTCACCTTTCTTGTAGTTTGGCTTCATTCGTGCAGCCCTTCCTGCTTCCCCCTCCACTTGTAACTCTACTATGTATTCGAAACTTAGAACCATATGATCACTGGCCCCAAGGGGGCTTTCATGTGTGATGTCCTCAATATCTGCACTACTCATTGTGAATACTAGGTCCAGTCTCGCTGGTTCGTCCTCTCCTCGCTCTCTGGTAGTGTCCCTTACGTGTTGGTACATGAGATTTTCCAGTACCACCTCCAGCATCTTAGTCCTCCACGTTTCTTGGCCCCATGTGGCTCTAAGTTCTCCCAATCGATTTCCTTATGGTTGAAGTCACCCATGATCAGTAGCTTCGCCCTGCTCCCATGGGCCCTTCTGGCCACTTCGGCCAGTGTGTCAATAATCGCTCTGTTACTCTCATCATACTCTTGCCTTGGCCTCCTGCTGTTCTGTGGTGGGTTATACATCACTGCATTTACCACCTTGGGACCTCCAGACTGTAGCATTGCTACTATGTAATCCCCTGCTTCTCCTCTCTCCAGCTCGTCAAAACCCCATCGGTTTTTGATCAGCAGTGCCACTCCTCCACCCCGTCTGTTCCCTCTGTCTTTCCTCAGGATCTAGTATCCCATTGGAAAGATAGCATCTGTTATCATACCTGTGAGCTTGGTTTCTGTGAGAGCTATTATGTCAGGTGAATGCCTCTTTGACTCTTTCGTGCCACTCCTCCCACTTATTTGTTATTCCATCAGCATTGGTGTACCATACCTTCAGTTTCCTCTCTACTACTGTGTTTTGGAGGTCTGTGAGGGTGGGGGACCTGGCGGTATACTGTGGGATTCTATAGTGGAGTGTTGGGTGGGGGCTGTGAGTGTGGGTTGTAGTTTGTGTTGGGATAGTGTTCTTGATTGTTGGGTGTTGGGGATGGTTCTGTGTGTGCTTGTTCTTGTTGCTCCACCCTGCTCTGGTTGTTCTCTACTGATTCTGTCCTTGTCTCTCCTCTTCGCTCCTTTCGCCTTTGTGCCTTCTCCCTCAGCTGCTGTCGTTCTGTTTTTGTTCTGTCCCGGTCTAGGAACACCCTCCTGTATTCTTCCGTATCCTTCAATCGTGGTTTCTCTTGGAGGATTCTGTCCCTCTCTGTTTCTGTCCGGAGAATCAGCTTGAGCGGTCGTGTGTGTGTGTGTGTGTGTGTGTGTGTGTGTGTGTGTGTGTGTGAGTGAGTGAGTGTGTGTACTCACCTAATTGTGGTTGCAGGGGTCGAGACTCAGCTCCTGGCCCCGCCTCTTCGCTGTCCGCTACTGGGTCTCTGCTCTCCCTGCTCCATGAGCTTTATCATACCTTGTCTTAAAACTATGTATGGTTCCTGCCTCCACTATATCTTTCTCTAGACTATTCCACTTCCTGACTACTCTGTGGCTGAAGAAATGCTTCCTAACATCCCTTTGACTCATCTGAGTCTTCAGCTTCCAGTTGTGTCCCCTTGTTTCTGTGTTTCCTCTCTGGAACATCCTGTCACTGTCTACCTTGTCAATTCCGCGCAGTATTTTGTATGTCGTTATCATGTCTCCTCTGACCCTTCTTTCCTCCAGTGTTGTTAGTACTATTTCCCTCAGCCTTTCTTCATATGACAGACCCCTGAGTTGTTGGGTAAGATGCTCTCAAGTTGGGTAAGTTGCTCTCAAGTTGGGTAAGTTGCTCTCAAGTTGGGTAAGTTGCTCTCAAGTTGGGTAAGTTGCTCTCAAGTTGGAAACAATATTTGTAAGAAAACAATTCTAGCAAGCACTTGAATGTACCACTTAGAGGATTCCTAAATATTGTTTTGGGTTAAAAAAAAACATCAGTTTTCCAAAAGATTACTATGCACCCCTGAGTTGTGTGTATGTGTGTGTGTGTGTGTTAGGTTAGGTGAGGTTTGTAAGTTAGGTTAGGTGAGGTTTGTAAGTTAGATTAGGTGAGGTTTGTAAGTTAGGTTAGGTGAGGTTTGTAAGTTAGGTTAGGTGAGGTTTGTAAATTAGATTAGGTGAGGTTTGTAAGTTAGGTTAGGTGAGGTTTCAAAGTGAAGTTTAAGTTAGGTTAGGTGAGGTTTGTAAGTTAGGTTAGGTGAGGTTTCTAAGTTAGGTTAGGTGAGGTTTCTAAGTTAGGTTAGGTGAGGTTTCTATGTTAGGTTAGGTGAAGTTTCTAAGTTAGATTAGGTGAGGTTTCTAAGTTCGGTTAGGAGAGGTTTCTAAGTTAGGTTAGGTGTGGTTTCTAAGTTAGGTTAGGTGAGGTTTCTAAGTTAGGTTAGGTGAGGTTTCTAAGTTTGGTTAGGAGAGGTTACTAAGTTAGGCTAGGTGTGGTTTCTAAGTTAGGTTGGGTGAAGTTTCTAAGTTAGGGTAGATAAGGTTTCTAAGTTAGGTTAGGTGATTTTTCTAAGTTGGGTTAGATGAGGTCTCTAAGTTAGGTTAGGTGAGGTTTCTAAGTTAGGTTAGGTGAGATTTCTAAGTTATGTTAGGTGAGGATTTTAAGTTAGGTTATTTGAGGTTTCTGAGTTAGATTTGATTAAAAAACAAAACATTTTATGTCAGTGTGATGGAAAAAAAAATCTATTATTCCATAAAATAACTTTCAGGAAGATTTATTTGTGAAGGAAGTTTGACGTATTGGGCGAGTGTGGCTGAATATGTGGAAGCTTATATACACATGTATACATATGCATATGTGTACATGTTCATATGTACACATGTGTATATTATATAAATATGTATACAAATACATCCTCACTTGCATATATCCACAGCAGTGTACATACACACATACATACACATTAATGGATAAGTATGAATACATAAACATATGCACATGAAACTATGCATTCAGATATATACATAATCACATTCATGTATATTTTTTTTTATTCGTCTATGTTATGTTTTTATTATCAATCTGTGCTATTTCTTTTGCGTTATTGAAGTAGAGAAGGTTGGGTTTGTCGAAAACGGGGATACCTTTCTCAGGTCAGGCAACGACCGAAATATGTCTAGTATAGATATATCTGGCAGTTCATTAAGAGTCTGAGATGTGTTGAGCAAAGTTGTGAACTATAGGCTCTTATAAGTAACTGGAAGCATTTCAAGAATATTACAATAATTTAACATGGTGCAGAGGATCCCTGTAAACCGGTCTTGAAGCTGCTAGGGTAAGTTGTTTTCAAGTTGGGTAAGTTGTTCTCAAGTTAAGTAAGTTGTTTTCAAGTTGGGTAAGTTGTTCTCAAGTTGGGTAAGTTGCTCTCAAGTTGGGTAAGTTGCTCTCAAGTTGGGTAAGTTGTTCTCAAGTTGGGTAAGTTGTTCTCAAGTTGGGTAAGATGCTCTCAAGTTGGGTAAGTTGTTCTCAAGTTGGGTAAGATGCTCTCAAGTTGGGTAAGATGCTCTCAAGTTGGGTAAGATGCTCTCAAGTTGGGTAAGTTGTTCTCAAGTTGGGTAAGATGTTCTCAAGTTGGGTAAGATGCTCTCAAGTTGGGTAAGTTGCTCTCAAGTTGGGTAAGTTGTTCTCAAGTTGGGTAAGTTGCTCTCAAGTTGGGTGTTGCTCCAAGTTGGGTAAGATGCCTCAAGTTGGGTAAGATGCTCTCAAGTTGGGTAAGTTGTTCTCAAGTTGGGTAAGTTGCTCTCAAGTTGGGTAAGTTGCTCTCAAGTTGAGTAAGTTGTTCTCAAGTTGGGTAAGTTGCTCTCAAGTTGGGTAAGTTGCTCTCAAGTTGGGTAAGATGCTCTCAAGTTGGGTAAGATGCTCCAAGTTGGGTAAGTTGTTCTCAAGTTGGGTAAGTTGCTCCTCAAGTTGGGTGTTGTTCTCAGTTGGGTAAGATGCTCTCAAGTTGGGTAAGATGCTCTCAAGTTGGGTAAGTTGTTCTCAAGTTGGGTAAGTTGTTCTCAAGTTGGGTAAGATGCTCTCAAGTTGGGTAAGTTGTTCTCAAGTTGGGTAAGATGCTCTCAAGTTGGGTAAGTTGTTCTCAAGTTGGGTAAGTTGTTCTCAAGTTGGGTAAGATGTTCTCAAGTTGGGTAAGTTGCTCTCAAGTTGGGTAAGTTGTTCTCAAGTTGGGTAAGATGCCTCAAGTTGGGTAAGATGCTCTCAAGTTGGGTAGTTGTTCCAGTTGGGTAAGTTGTTCTCAAGTTGGGTAAGATGCTCTCAAGTTGGGTAAGTTGTTCTCAAGTTGGGTAAGATGCTCTCAAGTTGGGTAAGTTGTTCTCAAGTTGGGTAAGATGCTCTCAAGTTGGGTAAGTTGTTCTCAAGTTGGGTAAGATGCTCTCAAGTTGGGTAAGATGCTCTCAAGTCGGGTAAGATGCTCTCAAGTTGGGTAAGATGCTCTCAAGTTGGGTAAGATGCTCTAAGTTGGGTAAGTTGCTCCAAGTTGGGTAGTTGCTATCAAGTTGGGTAAGATGCTCTCAAGTTGGGTAAGATGCTCTCAAGTTGGGTAAGTTGTTCTCAAGTTGGGTAAGATGCCTCAAGTTGGGTAGTTGTTCTCAAGTTGGGTAAGATGCTCTCAAGTTGGGTAAGTTGTTCTCAAGTTGGGTAAGTTGCTCTCAAGTTGGGTGTTGTTCTCAAGTTGGGTAAGTTGCTCTCAAGTTGGGTGTTGTTCTCAGTTGGGTAAGATGCTCTCAGTGGGTGTTGTTCCAAGTTGGGTAAGTTGCTCTCAAGTTGGGTAGTTGTTCTCAGTTGGGTAAGATGCTCTCGTTGGGTAAGTTGTTCCTCAAGTTGGGTAAGTTGCCCCTCAAGTTGGGTAGTTGCTCTCAAGTTGGGTAAGTTGCTCTCAAGTTGGGAACAATATTTGTAAGAAAAACTTCTAGCAAGCACTTGAAGGTACCACTTAGAGGATTCCTAAATATTGTTTTGGGTTAAAAAAAAACATCAGTTTTCCAACAGACTACTATGCACTGAAGAGAGTGTGGTTGATTATAGAAACATGTAATTATCCTGACAAATATGAGGAAGCAGCTGTCTGATGCTTTAAGTGTGTGATACATTCATTCTACTTAAAGAAGTGTTGACAAGTTTTATCACCTAGTTCCACTTGAAGACTGTGTAGTAGATACAGTCTACGAAACTGGAAAACTGTATGCACCAGGATTATGAGAAATTAGGGGGTCTGACAGACCATACATATTGACAGATCATGACCACTCTCCTGTGACCGTCCCTACTGGAAAGTGATAACCCATCATAACTGTCACTACATATCCTTGAGAGTCACTACATTTCTCTGCCATCAAAATTTCAGAATTCTTGCCTACAAGGCTAACTTTCATTGTTAGGTTCTTAAACAGTGCTAAGAGCGCAAATTCATACCCAGAAATTTGGAAGGTTCACACCAGTGTAGCAGTGAATGTCAAGGCAGCAGTGAATGTCAAGGCAGCAGTGAATGTCAAGGCAGCAGTGAATGTCAAGGCAGCAGTGAATGTCAACGCAGCAGTGAATGTCAACGCAGCAGTGAATGTCAAGGCAGCAAAGAATGTCAAGGCAGCAGTAAATGTCAAGGCAGCAGTGAATGTCAAGGCAGCAGTGAATATCAAGGCAACAGTGAATGTCAAGGCAGCAGTGAATGTCAAGGCAGCAGTAAATGTCAAGGCAGTAGTGAATGTCAAGGCAGCAGTGAATGTCAAGGCAGCAGTAAATGTCAAGGCAGCAGTGAATGTCAAGGCAGCAGTGAATATCAAGGCAACAGTGAATGTCAAGGCAGCAGTGAATGTCAAGGCACCAGTAAATGTCAAGGCAGCAGTGAATGTCAAGGCAGCAGTGAATGTCAAGGCAGCAGTGAATGTCAAGGCAGCAGTGAATATCAAGGCAGCAGTGAATGTCAAGGCAGCAGTAAATGTCAAGGCAGCAGTGAATGTCAAGGCAGCAGTGAATATCAAGGCAACAGTGAATGTCAAGGCAGCAGTGAATGTCAAGGCAGCAGTAAATGTCAAGGCAGCAGTGAATGTCAAGGCAGCAGTGAATGTCAAGGCAACAGTGAATATCAAGGCAGCAGTGAATGTCAAGGCAGCACTGAATGTCAAGGCAGCAGTGAATGTCAAGGCAGCAGTGAATGTCAAGGCAGCAGTGAATGTCAAGGCAGCAGTGAATGTCAAGGCAGCAGTGAATATCAAGGCAACACTGAATGTCAAGGCAGCAGTGAATATCAAGGCAGCAGTGAATGTCAAGGCAGCAGTGAATGTCAAGGCAGCAGTGAATGTCAATGCAGCAGTGAATGTCAAGGCAGCAGTGAATATCAAGGCAGCAGTGAATGTCAAGGCAGCAGTAAATGCCAAGGCAGCAGCGAATGTCAAGGCAGCAGTGAATATCAAGGCAGCAGTGAATATCAAGGCAGCAATGAATGTCAAGGCAGCAGTGAATGTCAAGGCAGCAGTGAATGTCAAGGCAGCAGTGAATGTCAAGGCAGCAGTAAATGTCAAGGCAGCAGTGAATACCAAGGCAGCAGCGAATGTCAAGGCAGCAGTGAATATCAAGGCAGCAATGAATGTCAAGGCAGCAGTGAATGTCAAGGCAGCAGTGAATGTCAAGGCAGCAGGGAATGTCAAGGCAGCAGTGAATGTCAAGGCAGCAGTGAATGTCAAGGCAGCAGTGAATGTCAAGGCGTGGCTAAAATTCCATGATTATCTCGCCTTAGTCTTGATTGCAACTTTTCATCAGTGGGACGCTATACATTTTGAGATGGTTGCATCAACAGTACGTTGTTGCAGCATTGATCACAATAGTACGTTGTTGCAGCATAGATCAGGTGCTATGTGATGCTTGCAAATACCCTAAAACTAATTACATTGTACGAGCTTTGTTTACCAGAAAAGTGTTAAAGGAAGTAGTCAGACAGAGTACAGTTTGCTACAGCGAGAATGTTGACTTCACAAAACTCATCATCTGTTCAATATGTTCTAGTGTTTGTTGAACATATTGAGCAGATCAAGAGTTTTGTGAAGTTCCATGTATAAAGTCCTGTAGCCTATTGAAGTATGTATTCAAATTAGCATATTCCACGCTTAACATTTCCCTCTTACCTGGTAGTCTTGTGTGATATTTAAGTTGTTAATGATTTAAACAGTGCCCTTTTATTACCTGGAGAGGGTTTCGGGGGTCAACGCCCCCGCGGCTCGGTCTGAGACCAGGCCTCGTGGTGGATCAGGGTTTGATCAACCAGGCTGTTACTGCTGGCCGCACGCAAACTGACATACAAACCACAGCCAGGTTGTTCAGGTACTGACTTTAGGTGTCTGTCCAGCGCCTTCTTAAAGACAGCCAGGGGTTCTATTGGTAATCCCCCTTATGTATGCTGGGAGGCAGTTGAACAGTCTTGGGTCCCAGACACTTATGGTGTTGTCTCTCAGTGTACTCGTGGCACCGCTGCTTTTCATCGGAGGAATGTTGCATCTCCTGCCGAGTCTTTTGCTTTCATAGAGAGTGATTTTCGTGTGCAAGTTTGAGACTAGTCAATCTAGGATTTTCCAAATGTATATTATCATGTATCTCTCTCGCCTGAGCTGCAGGAAATACAGATCAAGAGCCTTTAACCGTTCCCAGTAATTTAGGAGCCTTATCCTACTTATGTGTTCCGTGAAAGTTCTTTGTACACTTTCCATGTCTGCTATGTCGCCAGTGTTGAAGGGGGCAGATAGTGGGGGCTGGCATTGTGAGCGCGCTGAGAAATTTGTTTTTGAAAAAATACGAAAATTGAGTTTTTCTTACCAAAAAATAGCTGTACTTTCTGGCAACACCCTCGTATAATTCTCATCATTATATGATGTTTCTACAAGGAATTATAGTAATTAATAACATGTATAGTGACGGCGCCTGTCATAACATGCGCGCTGACGCGGCAAAAAAAAAAAAAATCCGTTTTTTTTTTTCTATCAATTTCTTATATTTTTCTCTCTAATATAATACAAATTCACCATTTGATATCATAGAAGAGTGGGCGGGGCTAATATGGCCTGAGAATTAATCAGGAGCCTTTTCTGCCCCTCTCGGATAAGAAGTGCTGACAGGCCATAAATTACTATGTGGCGGCCAAGACACACCAGCCAACAAATTGTTCTTTTCTTACGCTAATATCAATAATAATGTTTATTTACTTTCTACAATTGATCTATTATGACATAAGGCGACATATTAATAGCATAGAAACATGAAAAACACACTAGAATAAATATTATGTGGCATAATATGACGGTCTATGGCCAGGTAGTGGAAGGCTCGCCACCAACCATAAGGGTTATTTTTCCATTCTCTTACTGCTATTATAAGAGAAAACGGATCTAGTGATGGTAAACTGTAGTAGACACTTGTAAATGATGAAAACTGAAAAAAACAAGCTTTTTTCGGGATTTTTTTTTTTCCGAGTACTCGGGCTGCCGCGCGTTTCGGTAATTATCTCGAAAGTAAGTTATTTACCTATTTAGCCAAACGGAGTCATTATTTATGAAAGAATTGACGTTGTTTTCACAACAAACATAGAAGAATGATTGGTTTACAAGATAGCATGTACCTTGTTGAAGTATCCCAAATATTTTCAGATTTGTGTGGGGATAAAAATCCGATATTTTGTTAAATGTCAAGAAACCTACAAACTGTATTTTTTTTAGAATGAAGATAAGCTTTATTACAGAATTGATACACGCTACACGATGGACGTAGAAGTGTTCTATACACAGAAAATGTCAACACCACTCTCCCAACTACCACTTCGGACTCGCTCACTCCTAAGTGGAAATTTTAGGAATTTTCAGTAAATCTTGCGTGATTCATTTGCTTTTTGGCCAATTTTATTGAAACATCGTCACAGATCTTAGAATAATAGCTTCTAATAATACACCAAAAATGAGAGCAATCAGTAAATAAATAAAAAAGTTGAGTCAGATCGTGCGGTGGCCCCTAATTGTACAGAAGTATTCCAGCCTAGAGAGAACAAGCGATTTGAAGATAATCATCATGGGCTTGGCGTCCCTAGTTTTGAAGGTTCTCATTATCCATTATATCATTTTCCTAGCAGATGCAGTAGCTACATTGTTGTGGTCTTTGAAAGCGAGATCCTCTGACATTATCACTCCCAGGTCCTTCACATTACTTTTTCGCTCTATTGTATGGTTAGAATTTATCATATACATTGATACAGTTTAAATTTACTCAAGTTTTCCATATACTGTCCACTTTGAAATAAAACTCGTCAAAGAGCACTTAAAGATAGATAACATGAAATTCTGTTTACAGCTCATGCTGAAGCAACTGGTACAAGCAACTGGTACAAGCAACTGGTACAAACAACTGGTACAAGCAACTGGTACAAGCAACTGGTACAAACAACTGGTACAAGAAACTGGTACAAACAACGGGTACAAGCAACTGGTACAAGCAACTGGTACAAACAACGGGTACAAGCAACTGGTACAAGCAACTGGTACAAACAACTGGTACAAGCAACTGGTACAAACAACTGGTACAAGCAACTGCTACAAGCAACTGCTACAAACAACTGGTACACACAACTGGTACAAGCAACTGGTACAAGCAACTGGTACAAGCAACTGGTACAAGCAACTGGTACAAGAAACTGCTACAAACAACTGGTACAAGCAACTGGTACAAAAAAAACTGGTACAAACAACTGGTACAAGCAACTGGTACAAACAACTGGTAAAAGCAACTGGTACAAGCAACTGGTACAAGCAACTGGTACAAGCAACTGGTACAAACAACTGGTACAAGCAACTGGTACAAACAACTGGTACAAACAACTGGTACAAACAACTGGTACAAAAAACTGGTACAAGCAACTGGTAAAAACAATTGGTACAAACAACTGGTACAAGCAACTGGTACAAGCAACTGGTGCAAGCAACTGGTACAAGCAACTGGTACAACAAACTGGTACAAACAACTGGTACAAGCAACTGGTAAAACAACTGGTACAAACAACTGGTACAAACAACTGGTACGAACAACTGGTAACAACAACTGGTACAAACAACTGGTATAAACAACTTGTACAAACAACTGGTAAAAACAATTGGTACAAGCAACTGGTACAAGCAACTGGTACAAGCAACTAGTACAAGCAAATGGTGCAAGCAACTGGTACAAGCAACTGGTACAAGCAACTGGTACAAACAACTGGTACAAGCAACTGCTACAAACAACTGGTACAAGCAACTGGTACAAAAAACTGGTACAAACAACTGGTACAAGCAACTGGTACAAACAACTAGTACAAGCAACTAGTACACGCAAATGGTACAAGCAACTGGTACAAGCAACTGGTACAAGCAACTGGTACAAGCAACTGGTACAAACAACTGGTACAAGCAACTGGTAAAAACAACTTGTACAAACAACTGGTAAAAACAACTGGTACAAACAACTGGTACAAGCAACTGGTACAAGCAACTGGTACAAGCAGCTGGTATAAACAACTGGTACAAACAACTACAAGCAACTGGTACAAGCAACTGGTAAAAACAACTGGTACAAGCAACTGGTAAAA
>WNWK01048702.1:7500-13458 GCA_009830355.1 Cherax destructor | reverse complement strand
TAAAAAGGTAACATCATCAGTAACAGCAGCAGCAGTAACAGCAGCAGCAGTATCAACAGCAGCAGTAGTAACAGCAGCAGTAACAACAGCAGCAGAAAAAGCAGCAGCAGTAACAGCAGCTGCACTAACAGCAGCAGTAGTAACAACAGTAGCAGTAATAGCAGCAGTAGTAACAGCAGCAGTAACAACAACAGCAGCAGTAGTAACAGCAGCAGTAACAACATCAGCAGTAACAACAGCAGCAGAAACAGCAGCAGCAGTAACAGCAGCAGTAGTAACAACAGCAGTAGTAACAACAGCAGTAGTAACAGCAGCAGCAGTAACAGCAGCAGTAGTAACAGCAGCAGTAGTAACAGCAGCAGTAACAGCAGCAGTAGTAACAACAGCAGTAGTATTAACAGCAGTAGTAACAGCAGCAGTAGTAACAACAGCAGTAGTAACAGCAGCAGTAGTAACAACAGCAGTAGTAACAGCAGCAGTAGTAACAGCAGCAGTAGTAACAACAGCAGTAGTAACAGCAGCAGTAATAACAGCAGCAGTAGTAACAACAGCAGTAGTAACAGCAGCAGTAGTAACAGCAGCAGTAGTAACAGCAGCAGTAGTAACAACAGCAGTAGTAACAGCAGCAGTAGTAACAACGGCAGTAGTAACAACAGCAGTAGTAACAGCAGCAGTAGTAACAGCAGCAGTAGTAACAACAGCAGTAGTAACAGCAGCAGTAGTAACAGCAGCAGTAGTAACAACAGCAGTAACAACAACAGCAGCAGTAGTAACAGAAGCAGTAACAACAGCAGCAGTAACAACAGCAGCAGAAACAGCAGCAGCAGTAACATCAGCAGTAGTAACAACATCAGTAGTAACAACAGCAGCAGTAGTAACAACAGCAGTAGTAACAACAGCAGTAGTAACAGCAGCAGCAGTAACAGCAGCAGTAGTAACAGCAGCAGTAGTAACAGCAGCAGTAACAGCAGCAGCAGTAACAACAGCAGTGGTAACAGCAGCAGCAGTAACAGCAGCAGTAGTAACAGCAGCAGTAGTAACAACAGCAGTAGTAACAACAGCAGTAGTAACAACAACAGTAGTAACAGCAGCAGTAGTAACAACAGCAGTAGTAACAACAGCAGTAGTAACAGCAGCAGTAGCAACAACAGCAGTAGTAACAGCAGCAGTAGTAACAGCAACAGTAGTAACAGCAGCAGTAGTAACAACAGCAGTAGTAACAGCAGCAGTTGTAACAGCAGCAGTAGTAACAACATCAGTAGTAACAGCAGCAGTAGTAACAGCAGCAGTAGTAACAGCAGCAGTAGTAACAACAGCAGTAGTAACAACAGCAGTAGTAACAGCAGCAGTAGTAACAGCAGCAGTAGTAACAACAGCAGTAGTAACAGCAGCAGTAGTAACAGCAGCAGTAGTAACAACAGCAGTAGTAACAGCAGCAGTAGTAACAGCAGCAGTAGTAACAACAGCAGTATTAACAGCAGCAGTAGTAACAGCAGCAGTAGTAACAACAGCAATAGTAACAGCAGCAGATTGCTGCGTAACAGATTTCTTCCTCAAAAAAAAACAAGAAATAAAATGCTAAAAACAAACGCAACAAACAAAATAAAAAAGAAAAGAAATATTAAAAATCAACACAATTTTTTTCATAGGCCAGATTTTTTTTGTCGTTTTTCTAAAAAAGTTACTAATTTTTTTAGTACATTTCATAAAATTCTTATGTCCTTTTTTCAGTAATTTTCACGTCTTTGTGATGACGAATCAAGACACTTTTGCAACATTTTGGAAACTATATTGTGGCGTCTTCAGTCCAATACAGTGAAGAATGCTGGAAGATGAGAAGTTTTAGGTAATCAGTCCCTCAACCTGAAGTTTGAGGTAATCAGTCCCTCAACCTGAAGTTTGAGGTAATCAGTCCCTCAACCTGAAGTTTGAGGTAATCAGTCCCTCAACCTGAAGTTTTAGGTAATCAGTCCCTCAACCTGAAGTTTGAGGTAATCAGTCCCTCAACCTGAAGTTTGAGGTAATCAGTCCCTCAACCTGAAGTTTGAGGTAATCAGTCCCTCAACCTGAAGTCAATCTGGCATAAACGTTTTCTCAATGAAGACTGACGAATGTTGCAAAAAGTTTCTAATTGCACATTTTGTCTGGTTTCTGAACCATTTACATCAGTCTTCTTGGTAATTAGGAACTTTTCTAATTACTCACGGAAAGTCATTTCTTGGGGGTAAATATATTTAATATAGAAGCATTAAGATTATATTTCTGTGCCGAGGCGCCTGGTTTACGACTAGCGGCCATAAATGGATATACAAAAGGCCTAGGAAATAGGCCTCAAATGTGGTTAAAAGCACATCCCATCTGTTGCTGGCAAATTTAGGCTGTTTGTGTAAAATGTCTGGTATGTTATTTTTATTTAAAAGGTTCCTCACTCTTTTGTGTTAATGTGACTTTGTAAATGGTCCAAGTGGGATCGAAACGTCGTCGTAAACGTCTCCCTCGTACGTGAGGGTTATTTGTGTATTGTTCCAGTCACGGTATTGTTCCAGTCACGGTATTGTTCCAGTCATGGTATTGTTCCAGTAACGGTATTGTTCCAGTCACGGTATTGTTCCAGTCACGGTATTGTTCCTGTCATGGTATTGTTCCAGTCACAGTATTGTTCCAGTCATGGTATTGTTCCAGTCACGGTATTGTTCCAGTCACGGTATTGTTCCAGTCATGGTATTGTTACAGTAACGGTATTGTTCCAGTCATGGTATTGTTCCAGTCACGGTATTGTTCCAGTCACGGTATTGTTCCAGTCATGGTATTGTTCCAGTAACGGTATTGTTCCAGTCACGGTATTGTTCCAGTCACGGTATTGTTCCTGTCATGGTATTGTTCCAGTCATGGTATTGTTCCACTCACGGTATTGTTCCAGTAACGGTATTGTTCCAGTAACGGTATTGTTCCAGTCACGGTATTGTTCCAGTAACGGTATTGTTCCAGTCACGGTATTGTTCCAGTCATAGTATTGTTCCAGTAACGGTATTGTTCCAGTCACGGTATTGTTCCAGTCACGGTATTGTTCCAGTAACGGTATTGTTCCAGTCACGGTATTGTTCCAGTCATGGTATTGTTCCAGTAACGGTATTGTTCCAGTTACGGTATTGTTCCAGTAACGGTATTGTTCCAGTCACGGTATTGTTCCAGTCACGGTATTGTTCCAGTCACGGTATTGTTCCAGTCATGGTATTGTCCCAGTAACGGTATTGTTCCAGTCACGGTATTGTTCCAGTCACGGTATTGTTCCAGTCATGGTATTGTTCCAGTCATGGTATTGTTCCAGTCTCGGTATTGTTCCAGTCATGGTATTGTTCCAGTCATGGTATTGTTCGAGTCACGGTATTGTTCCAGTAACGGTATTGTTCCAGTCACGGTATTGTTCCAGTCATGGTATTGTTCCTTATTGTTATTTCTTGACATAACACTAAAGTTATAATATGTATCTCAATATTCTTCTCTAAGTGGACAACTATTTGTCAAAAAGATTCGTACTTAGCTATCACAAGGAGGAACGTGCTTGGCGCCACTATCACAAGGAGGAACGTGCCTGGCGCCACTTTCACAAGGAGGAACGTGCCTGGCGCCACTATCACAAGGAGGAACGTGCTTGGCGCCACTATCACAGGGAGAAACGTGCTTGGCGCCACTGTCACAGGGAGAAACGTGCTTGGCGCCACTGTCACAGGGAGGAACGTGCTTGGCGCTACTATCACAGGGAGAAACGTGCTTGGCGCCACTGACACAGGGAGAAACGTGCTTGGCGCCACTATCAGAGGGAGAAACGTGCTTGGCGCCACTGTCACAGGGAGAAACGTGCTTGGCGCCACTTTCACGGGGAGAAACGTGCCTGGCGCCACTGTCACAGGGAGAAACGTGCCTGGCGCCAATTTCACAAAGAGAAACGTGCTTGGCGCCACTGTCACAGGGAGAAACGTGCTTGGCGCCACTGTCACAGGGAGGAACGTGCTTGGCGCCACTATCACAGGGAGAAACGTGCTTGGCGCCATTGACACAGGGAGAAACGTGCTTGGTGCCACTATCACAGGGAGAAACGTGCTTGGCGCCACTGACACAGGGAGAAACGTGCTTGGCGCCACTATCAGAGGGAGAAACGTGCTTGGCGCCACTGTCACAGGGAGAAACGTGCTTGGCGCCACTTTCACAGGGAGAAACGTGCCTGGCGCCACTGTCACAGAGAGAAACGTGCCTGGCGCCACTTTCACAGGGAGAAACGTGCTTGGCTCCACTGTCACACGGAGAAACGTGCTTGGCGCCACTGTGACAGTGAGAAACGTGCCTGGCGCTACTTTCACAGGGAGAAACGTGCCTGGCGCCACTGTCACAGGGAGAAACGTGCCTGGCGCCACTGTCACAGGGAGAAACGTGCCTGGCGCCACTGTCACAAGGAGAAACGTGCCTGGCGCCACACACTCTGAAACTTTCCAGGTATTGATGACCATCAAACATATTTTGATTGATTGAACCATTGATCAACGTCCACACAATTACTTTCCAGTCCCCTGTTTTTTCCAGCGTCTGGGCGCCATCATTTTGGCTCCACCTCAGACACTGTGTTCAACACAGACTTAGACATTATTGTTCTAACAGAAACTGATGTCTTAATTAAATGTCGGCTTTACTTGTTAGTTCCTGAGTACAGCCTTCACCTTGTTAGCTCCTGAGTACAGCCTTCACCTTCTTAGCTCCTGAGTACAACCTTCACCGTGTTAGCTCCTGAGTACAACCTTCACCTTGTTAGCTTCTGAGTACAACCTTCACCTTGTTAGCTTCTGAGTACAACCTTCACCTTGTTAGCTCCTGAGTACAACCTTCACCTTGTTAGCTTCTGAGTACAACCTTCACCTTGTTAGCTCCTGAGTACAACCTTCACCTTGTTAGCTTCTGAGTACAACCTTCACCTTGTTAGCTCCTGAGTACAACCTTCACCTTGTTAGCTTCTGAGTACAACCTTCACCTTGTTAGCTCCTGAGTACAACCTTCACCTTGTTAGCTTCTGAGTACAACCTTCACCTTGTTAGCTCCTGAGTACAACCTTCACCTTGTTAGCTTCTGAGTACAACCTTCACCTTGTTAGCTCCTGAGTACAACCTTCACCTTGTTAGCTTCTGAGTACAACCTTCACCTTGTTAGCTTCTGAGTACAACCTTCACCTTGTTAGCTCCTGAGTACAACCTTCACCTTATTAGCTCCTGAGTACAACCTTCACCTTGTTAGCTCTTGAGTACTAACCTAATTGTGGTTGCAGGGGTCGAGACTCAGCTCCTGGCCCCGCCTCTTCGCTGTCCGCTACTGGGTCTCTGCTCTCCCTGCTCCATGAGCTTTATCATACCTCGTCTTAAAACTATGTATGGTTCCCGCCTCCACTATATCTTTCTCTAGACTATTCCACTTCCTGACTACTCTGTGGCTGAAGAAATGCTTCCTAACATCCCTTTGACTCATCTGAGTCTTCAGCTTCCAGTTGTGTCCCCTTGTTTCTGTGTTCCCTCTCTGGAACATCCTGTCACTGTCTACCTTGTCAATTCCCCGCAGTATTTTGTATGTCGTTATCATGTCTCCTCTGACCCTTCTTTCCTCCAGTGTTGTTAGTCCCTTCACCTTGTTAGCTCCTGAGTACAACCTTCACCTTGTTAGCTCCTGAGTACAACCTTCACCTTGTTAGCTCCTGAGTACAACCTTCACCTTGTTTGCTCCTGAGTACAACCTTCACCTTGTTAGCTCCTGAGTACAACCTTCACCTTGTTAGCTCCTGAGTACAACCTTCACCTTGTTAGCTCCTGACTACAACATTCACCTTGTTTGCTCCTGAGTACAACCTTCACCTTGTTAGCTCCTGAGTACAACCTTCACCTTGTTAGCTCCTGAGTACAACCTTCACCTTGTTAGCTCCTG
>WNWK01048702.1:0-2500 GCA_009830355.1 Cherax destructor | reverse complement strand
ACCTGAGTTTTGAACCAGTCGTGTGAACTATCACCACTAACACCTGCTATCACCACTAACACCTACTATCACCACTAACACCTACTATCACCACTAACACCTGCTATCACCACTAACACCTGCTATCACCACTAATATCTGCTATCACCACTAACACCTACTATCACTACTAACACCTGCTATCACCACTAATACCTGATATCACCACTAACACCTACTATCACAACTAACACCTGCTATCACCACTAACACTTACTATCACCACTAACACCTACTATCACCACTAACACCTGCTATCACCACTAACACCTGCTATCAATACTAACACCTGCTATCACTAACACCTGCTATCACCACTTACACCTCCTATCACCACTAACACCTACTATCACTACTAACACCTGCTATCACCACTAACACCTGCTATCATCACTAACACCTGCTATCACCACTAACACCTGCTATCACCACTTACACCTCCTATCACCACTAACACCTACTATCACCACTAACACCTGCTATCACCACTAATATCTGTTATCACCACTAACCTCTACTATCACCACTAGCACTTGCTATCACCACTAATACCTGCTATCACCACTAACACCTACTATCACCACTAACACCTGCTATCACCACTAACACCTACTATCACCACTAACACCTACTATCACCACTAACACCTGCTATCACCACTAACACCTGCTATCGCCACTAATATCTGCTATCACCACTAACACCTACTATCACTACTAACACCTGCTATCACCACTAATACCTGATATCACCACTAACACCTACTATCACAACTAACACCTGCTATCACCACTAACACTTACTATCACCACTAACACCTACTATCACCACTAACACCTGCTATCACCACTAACACCTGCTATCACCACTAATATCTGCCCTCACTACTAACACCTACTGTCACCACTAACACTAACACCTGCTATCAGCAGTAACACCTATCATCACTAACACCTACTATCACCACTAACACCTACTATCACCACTAACACCTGCTATCACCACTAATACCTGCTATCACCATTAATACCTGCTATCACCACTAATACCCGCTATCACCACTAACACCTATCACCACTAACACCTACTATCACCACTAACACCTACTATCACCACTAACACCTACTATCACCACTAACACCTACTATCACCACTAACACCTACTATCACTACTAACACCTGCTATCACCTGGGTAGGCTGAACTGGAATGACCTGATAGTGGGTCAGGTAGGTAGTGATTGCCAATATGACGTTTTCCAGAGAATAGTTCTAGCTGCTCAGACAACTTATGTTCATAATAGGGAAATCAGATCAAACAAAAATTATCCTAAATGGATGAACAATAGATTAAAACATCTTATTGGTCAAAAGAGAGGCATATATAGGCGAATCAAAAGAGGAGAGGAGCAATTAAGTAATCAATATATTCAGTTAAAGAGAGAAATAAAAAAGCGAATAAGAAAAACAAAAAGAGACTATGAGGTTAAAGTTGCAAGAGAATCGAAGACTAACCCAAAAGGATTTTTTCAGGTATACAGAAGTAAGATTAGGGACAAGATAGGCCCACTCAAAAGTTACTCAGGTCAGCTCACCGTCAGTGATAAGGAAATGTGTAGAATGTTTAACACTTACTTCCTCTCAGTTTTTACACAGGAAGATACTAGCGATATTCCAGAAATAATAAATTATGTAGAACAGGACGATAGTAAACTATGCACGATTATTGTCACAAGTGACATGGTCCCTAGACAAATAGATGAATAAAACCTAACAAATCCCCAGGCCCTGATGAACTGTATGCAAGGGTTCTAAAGGAATGTAAAGAGGAGCTTAGCAAACCTATGGCTAATCTTTTCAACATATCACTGCAAACTGGCATGGTGCCAGATAAGTGGAAAATGGCAAATGTAATACCTATTTTCAAAGCAGGAGACAGGTCCTTAGCTTCGAACTATAGACCAATAAGCCTAACCTCCATAGTGGGAAAATTTATGGAATCAATAATTGCCGAGGCAATTCGCAGCCATCTTGAAAAGCATAAATTGATTAATGAATCTCAACACAATTTTACTAAGGGGCGTTCCTGTCTTACGAATTTATTAACTTTTTTCACTAAGGTGTTTGAGGAGGTAGATCATGGTAATGAATATGATATTGTGTATATGGACTTCAGTAAGGCTTTCGATAAAGTTCCACATCAGAGACTACTGAGGAAACTTAAGGCACACAGAATAGGAGGAGAATTTTTTTTTCCTGGGTAGAGGCATGGTTGACAAATAGGCAGCAGAGAGTTTGCATCGATGGGGAGAAATCAGAGTGGGGAAGTGTCACAAGCGGTGTTCCACAGGGGTCAGTATTGGGCCCCTTGTTGTTCACAATCTACATAAACGACATAGATGAGAGAATAAATAGCGACATAAGCAAGTTTGCCGATGACACCAAAATAGGCCGTCCAATTCA
>WNWK01048701.1:0-13458 GCA_009830355.1 Cherax destructor | reverse complement strand
AAGACCCACAAGATATAGCTAATGTATTAACACTGGAACTGGAGTCCTGCAGCAAATGGTTAGTAGACAACAAGTTATCGTTACACCTCGGGAAAACAGAAGCCATTCTCTTCTCTTTGGCACGAAATATAAACTGAGCAGGGTAAATAATTTTAATGTTCGATGTAATGGGGAATCCATCACTTCAGTTTCCTCAGTAAAATATCTGGGAATCCCCTTTGACCCATGCATGTCAGGAGAATTGATAGGGAACAGTGTAGTAAAGAAAGCGAATGCCAGACTGAAGTTCCTCTACAGACAATCACAGTGTCTACATACTGAGGCTCGCAGGACCCTATGTCTTGCCCTTATACAATATCATATTGACTATGCTTGCTCTTCATGGTACTTTGCCTTGACAAAAAAACTGAAAGATAAACTGCAAATCACACAGAACAAAATGATAAGAATCATCCTGGACCTGGGCCCAAGAGAACATGTAGGCCAGGATGAATTACAACAATTGGATATGCTGAATATTGAAGACAGAGTAAAACAACTTAAGTTGAATCAAGTTTATAAAATTGCTCACAAACAGTGTCCAGAATATCTTGCTGCCAATTTTGTCAAGGCTGGGAACCAAAGCAGTCATAGTACTAGGGAGAGAGAGCACAGCTTTGTAGTACCCACAGTCAGTGGCCAGGCTTCAAACACCTTTTATTGTACAGCAATAAAGGAATGGAACAGACTGCCTGCACATGTCAAAGCCAGTCATAGCATCAGCCAGTTCAAGAAGAGAGCCAAAAGGTACCTAATGAATGTAGCGACAGAAAGGGAGGAGAATGATTTTTATTTTTTTTAGCTAACATACATGTACATGTAAATAACTCTTTTTACCTTATTCCTAGTATATATCCATTATAGTATAATAACTAGTGTCTACTACAGTGTCTATTACAGTTAAGGTATTAAATGGACTCCAATGGAAATAAGTCACTCTGTCTGACTTTTTTGGGTTATCCTAGGTTTTCTACACATATGCTGCTATGTATGATAATCTATGTACATGTAACTGTATTTGTGTATACAGTGGACCCCCGAGTTACGAGCACTCCGGAAATTGTACAATTATGTAAGTATAATATTGTAAGTGCTTTTGTAAGTGTATTTTTGGGGGTCTGAAATGGACTAACCTACTTGACATTATTTCTTAAGGGAGTAAATTCGTTCGGTAATGGCACTTGAGCAGGCTTCTGGAATTAATTTTGCTTGTTACTCGGGGGTCCACTGTACCTGAATAAACTACTTACTTACACTTACATTACACTTACATAATTGTTCGAGTTGGGAGGTGGCCAAAACTCGGGGTACCACTGTATACTTACCATCGTAGTTGTATACTCCTTGTCATCATCAATACACTTATTGTCATAGTTGTATACAGTAGGCCCCAGGATTTTGTTGGCGTCGGATAACGTTAAATTTGGAAGACGATACATTTTTCGGTAAAAATGCTTCGGTAAACGATGATCCGCTTGGAAAACGCTATTCGTCTTGGACGCGTACACGTGCCCTGGGATGGCACAACACTCCATCCAGAGTCAGTGTGCCATCGTTTACCAGCGAGTGAGCACCACCCCTGCATACATACCATACATTTTGTCATTATTCCATTGTTTTTAGTGCTTGCAACTGCTAAATAAGCCACCATGGGCCCAATGAAAGCTCCTAGTGCCAGCCCTGTGGTAAAGAGTGTATCATGGATGCAGGGAGTGTAGCAGGGATGCAGGGAATGTAGCAGGGATGCAGGGAATGTAGCAGGGATGCAGGGAGTGTAGCAGAGATGCAATGAGTGTAGCAGGGATGCAGGGAGTGTAGCAGGGATGCAGGGAGTGTAGCAGAGATGCAGGGATGCAGGGAGTGTAGCAGGGATGCAGGGAGTGTAGCAGGGATGCAGGGAGTGTAGCAGGGATGCAGGGAGTGTAGCAGGGATGCAGGGAGTGCAGCAGGGATGCAGGGAGTGTAGCAGGGATGCAGGGAGTGTAGCAGGGATGCAGGGAGTGTAGCAGGGATGCAGGGGTGTAGCAGGGATATAGGGAGTGTAGCAGGGATGCAGGGAGTGTAGCAGGGATGCAGTGAGTGTAGCAGGGATGCAGGGAGTGTAGCAGGGATGCAGGGAGTGTAGCAGGGATGCAGGGAGTGTAGCAGGGATGCAGGGAGTGTAGCAGGGATGCAGGGAGTGTAGCAGGGATGCAGTGAGTGTAGCAGGGATGCAGGGAGTGTAGCAGGGATGCAGGGAGTGTAGCAGGGATGCAGGGAGTGTAGCAGGGATGCAATGAGTGTAGCAGGGATGCAGGGAGTGTAGCAGGGATGCAGGGAGTGTAGCAGGGATGCAGGGAGTGTAGCAGGGATGCAGGGAGTGTAGCAGGGATGCAGGGAGTGTAGCAGGGATGCAGGGAGTGTAGCAGGGATGCAGGGAGTGTAGTAGGATGCAGGAAGTGTAGCAGGGATGCAAGGAGTGTAGCAGGGATGCAAGGAGTGTAGCAGGGATGCAAGGAGTGTAGCAGGGATGCAAAGAGTGTAGCAGGGATGCAGATAGTGTAGCAGGGATGCAGGGAGTGTAGCAGGGATGCAGGGAGTGTAGCAGGGATGCAGGGAGTGTAGCAGGGATGCAGGGAGTGTAGCAGGGATGCAAGGAGTGTAGCAGGGATGCAAGGAGTGTAGCAGGGATGCAAGGAGTGTAGCAGGGATGCAGATAGTGTAGCAGGGATGCAGGGAGTGTAGCAGGGATGCAGGGGGTGTAGCAGGGATGCAGGGAGTGTAGCAGGGATGCAGGGAGTGTAGCAGGGAGTGTAGCAGGGAGTGTAGCAGGGATGCAGGGAGTGTAGCAGGGATGCAGGGAGTGTAGCAGGGATGCAGGGAGTGCAGCAGGGATGCAGGGAGTGTAGCAGGGATGCAGGGAGTGTAGCAGGGATGCAGGGAGTGTAGCAGGGATGCAGGGTGTGTAGCAGGGATATAGGGAGTGTAGCAGGGATGCAGGGAGTGTAGCAGGGATGCAATGAGTGTAGCAGGGATGCAGGGAGTGTAGCAGGGATGCAGGGAGTGTAGCAGGGATGCAGGGAGTGTAGCAGGGATGCAGGGAGTGTAGCAGGGATGCAGGGAGTGTAGCAGGGATGCAGGGAGGTAGCAGGGATGCAGGGAGTGTAGCAGGGATGCAGGGAGTGTAGCAGGGATGCAGGGAGTGTAGCAGGGATGCAATGAGTGTAGCAGGGATGCAGGGAGTGTAGCAGGGATGCAGGGAGTGTAGCAGGGATGCAGGGAGTGTAGCAGGGATGCAGGGAGTGTAGCAGGGATGCAGGGAGTGTAGCAGGGATGCAGGGAGTGTAGCAGGGATGCAGGGAGTGTAGTAGGGATGCAGGAAGTGTAGCAGGGATGCAAGGAGTGTAACAGGGATGCAAGGAGTGTAGCAGGGATGCAAGGAGTGTAGCAGGGATGCAAAGAGTGTAGCAGGGATGCAGATAGTGTAGCAGGGATGCAGGGAGTGTAGCAGGGATGCAGGGAGTGTAGCAGGGATGCAGGGAGTGTAGCAGGGATGCAGGGAGTGTAGCAGGGATGCAAGGAGTGTAGCAGGGATGCAAGGAGTGTAGCAGGGATGCAAGGAGTGTAGCAGGGATGCAGATAGTGTAGCAGGGATGCAGGGAGTGTAGCAGGGATGCAGGGGGTGTAGCAGGGATGCAGGGAGTGTAGCAGGGATGCAGGGAGTGTAGCAGGGAGTGTAGCAGGGATGCAGGGAGTGTAGCAGGGATGCAAGGAGTGTAGCAGGGATGCAAGGAGTGTAGCAGGGATGCAGGGAGTGTAGCAGGGATGCAGGGAGTGTAGCAGGGATGCAGGGAGTGTAGCAAGAAAGCAGGGAGTGTAGCAGGAAAGCAGGGAGTGTAGAAGGCAGGGAGGGAGTGTTAATGGAAGGGGATTCCCCTTCCAAACACTAGCATACTACTCCTTCCTCCCTCCTCCTTCCATCTTCCACACATCAACAACTCTTCAATAAAGGTAAGTGTTAAGTTACTACACTGTTGTATGTATTAGTTGTAATTTATATATACATGTACTGTGTAAGTTAATGTGTAAACAATATTTATTTTAATACTTTTGGGTGTCTGGAACGGATTAATTGAATTTCCATTATTTCTTAAGGGGAAAATAGATTCGGATTAAATTATTTTCAGTTTAAGTTAAGCCCTCTGGAACGGATTAATCACGAAATCCGGGTTCCCACTGTACTTGTCATCTTCAATACACTTACCATCGTAGTTGTATACTTCTTGTCTTCAATACACTTACTGTAGTGGTGGTATACTTCTCATCATCATCAATACACTTACTGTAGTGGTGGTATACTTCTCATCATCATCAATACACTTACCGTGTGGTGGTATACTTCTCATCATCATCAATACACTTACCGTAGTGGTGGTATACTTCTCGTCATCATCAATACACTTACCGTGTGGTGGTATACTTCTCATCATCATCAATACACTTACCGTAGTGGTGGTATACTTCTCATCATCATCAATACACTTACCGTAGTGGTGGTATACTTCTCATCATCATCAATACACTTACCTAGTGGTGGTATACTTCTCATCATCAATACCTACTAGTGGTGGTATACTTCTCATCATCATCAATACACTTACCATAGTGGTGGTATACTTCTCGTCATCATCAATACACTTACCGTAGTGGTGGCATACTTCTCGTCATCGTCAATACACTTACCGTAGTGGTGGTATACTTCTTGTCTTCATCAATACACTTACCGTAGTGGTGGTATACTTCTCGTCATCATCAATATCTAGCTGGCACTCCAACAAGCGCAGGAATCCTTTTTTCATGCGTTCCTTATCGCCGAGGGCAAAGTAGGCAGTAACCAGGTCCAGACCAGTCTTGAAGTTAGCCTCCTCCTGCATGATGTACTCAAAACTAGTGCATGCCTCAGAGTACTGACCCATGCGCACGAACACCAGGCCTATGTTGTGCATGATTTTGATCCTGAAATTGATGGAAAATTGGACTCAGTCAAAAATAACCAAGTTGAGACTGGTCTTGAAGTTGGTCTACTCCTGATGTACTCAAAACTAGTAAACGCCTCAGAGTACTGACCCATGTGCATGATTTGACACTGAAACTGATGAAGAATTTTACTGGTCTTAAAGTTGGCCTACTCCAGCATGACGTACAATAGACCTTCAATTAACATGGTAGTTACATTCCTACAAATTCCATTTATGTCAAAATCGTCTAAAACAAAATGAAGGACTTATGGGAAAAATAGGGTTGCATTCCTTGGACCCCAAAAATGGAAAACAACTTTTTTTGAGGTGACCAAATTGTAAACTGGATGTTCATGTATTATGTTAATTTTTTTTTTTTCAACAAGTTGGCCGTCTCCCACCAAGGCAGGGTGACCCAAAAAGAAAGAAAATCCCCAAAAAGAAAATACTTTCATCATCATTCAACACTTTCACCTCACTCATTCATAATCACTGTCTTTGCAGAGGCGCTCAAATACGACAGCTGAGAATAAGTCCCTCCCAACTGTCACTATTCCAGACCCCTCCTTTAAAGTGCAGGCATTGTACTTCCCATTTCCAGGACTCAAGTCCAACTAAATTAATTAACTGGTTTCCTTGAATCCCTTCACAAAATATTACCCTGCTCACACTCCAACAGCTCTTCAGGTCCCAAAAACTATTCGTCTCCATTCACTCCTATCTAACACGCTCACACATGCTTGCTGGAAGTCCAAGCCCCTCGCCCACAAAACCTCCTTTACCCCCTCCCTCCAACCTTTTCAAGGATGCCCCCTACCCCGCCTTCCTTTCCCTACAGATTTATACGCTCTCCAAGTCATTCTACTTTGATCCATTCTCTCTAAATGACCAAACCACCTCAACAACCCCTCTTCAGCCCTCTGACAAATACTTTTAGTAACTCCACACCTCCTCCTAATTTCCACACTCCAAATTTTCTGCATAATATTTACACCACACATTGCCCTTAGACAGGACATCTCCACTGCCTCCAGCCGCCTCCTCGCTGCAGCATTTGCAACCCATGCTTCACACCCGTGTTGGTACCACTATACTTTCGTACATTCCCTTCTTTGCCTCCATGGATAACGTTTTTTGTCTCCACAAATACCTCAACGCACCACTCACCTTTTTTCCTTCATCAATTCTATGGTTAGCCTCATCCTTCATAAACCCATCCGCTGACAAGTCAACTCCCAAATACCTGAACACATTTACTTCTTCCATAATCCCTCTCTCCAATGTGATATCCAATTTTTCTTTATTTAAATCGTTTGATACCCTCATCACCTTACTCTTATCTATGTTTACTTTCAACTTTCTTCCTCTACACACCCTCCCAAACTCGTCCACTAACCTTTGCAACTTTTCTTTAGAATCTCCCATAAGCACAGTATCATCAGCAAAAAGTAAATGTGTCAACTCCCATTTTGCATTTAACTCCCCATAATTTAATCCCACCCATCTCCCCAACACCCTAGCAATTACTTCTTTTACAACCCCATCTATAAATATATTAAACCATGGTGACATTACACATCCCTGTCTAAGACCTACTTTTACCGGGAAGTAATCTCCTCTCTCCTACACACCCTAACCTGAGCCTCACTATCCTCATAAAAACTCTTTACAGCCTTCAGTAACTTACTACCTATTCCCACTGCAACATTTGCACATTGTCCTCACTCTATCTATGCCTTTCTAATCCATAAATGCAATAAATTCTCACCTTTATCTAAATATGCCTTTCAATGCTACATACCATAAATGAAATTGAAATAACTATCTGCTACCTTCAAGCATTTAAATAAACTTACATAAAGTATTTGGACATCGAACGTACACTGTACTGTTCCATATGCTTCACTGTAAACACTTGATCTACACATCCCCTACCCACTCTAAAGCCTCCTTGCTCATCTGCAATCCTACTCTCTGTCTTACCTCTAATTCTTTCAATAATAACCCTGCCATACACTTTACCTGGTATACTCAGTACACTTATTCCCCTATAATTCTTACAATCTCTTTTATCCCCCTTCCCTTTATACAGTGGTACCCCGACTTACGATGGTCCCCAAACACACCCTTTTATGTAAGTTGATTTTTTTAAATGCTTTTGTAAGTGTAATTTTGGGGGTCTAAAAGGACTAGTCTATTTTACATCATTTCTTATGGAGATAAATTCGTTTGGTAATGACACTTGAACAGCATTCTGGAATGAAAAAATATCGTAAGTCGAGGTACCACTGTATAAAGGAACTATACAGTGGACCCTCGGTTAACGAAAAAACTTCATCCCAGAAACCTGCTCAAGTGCCATTACCGAACGAATTTACTTCCTTAAGAAATAATGTCACGTAGGTTAGTCTATTTCAGACCCCCAAAAATACACTTCCACATGCACTTACAATATTATACTTACATAATTGTACGATTTCCAGGGTGTTCGTTAACCGAGGGTCCACTGTACATGCTCTCTGCCAATCCCTAGGTACCTTCCCCTCTTTCATACATTTATTAAACAAAAATACCAACAACTCCAACACTATATCCCCCCCTGCTTTTAACATTTCTGTCATGATCCTGTCAGTTCCAGTTGCTTTACCCACTTTCATTCTATGTACTGTAATGCCTCATGCACCTCCCCCACACTCACATCCTGCTCTTCTTCACTCCTAAACGATGTTATACCTCCCTGGCCAGTGCATGAAATTACCGCCTCCCTTTTTTCATCGACAATTAGAAGTTCCTCAAAATAATCCTGCCACCTATCCAATACTTCCAGCTCCCCGTCTACTAACTCCCCTACTCTGTTTTTAACCCTTTCGGGGTTTTGGTCGTACTAGTACGGCTTACGCCCTGGGGTTATTGACGTACTAGTACGCCTAAATTCTAGTGCCCTCAAATCAAGCAGAAACAGGCTGTTACGTCTAGATGTGATAGAATGGGTCTGTGCGGTCAGTGTGCGCAGTATAAAAAAATTCCTGCACCACAGTGCATAATGAAAAAAAAACTCTGACCGTGTTTTTGGTTAAAAACAGCGACTTTGCAGTCTATTTTCGTATGGTATTTATGCTTGTATTCTCGTTTTCTTAGTCTCATTTTATAGAATAGATGATATATTACAGAAATAGAGATAATTTTGACTGGTTTCACGATGACAAGTACCTTGAAACTGAGCGCAAAGTAGCGAAAATGTTCGATTTTGGCCGATGTTCAAGAGTAAACAAATCACACCATGCGTCCAATACACATCAACTGGAGAGTCTAATATTCTTGCACAAGTGCGCTGATATTATTTATACCATTTTTACAATGATGCAGTTGTATACATAACAGTAAATCTTCTATTTTTTGTGAGAATAAAAATTCAAAATGGAAAGCAAAAGTAATGTAAGAGGGGCCTGGAGACGTGACTAATGAACAGAGAAGATGTTATTTTAGTGCCAGGAATGTCTGCCTTGTTTATTATGGACCCTATTTTGAAATTGGCATCGTTTGAAATTTGTGTGAAATTGGCCAAATTGCCATTTTCTGACCACTATTTTGGGTAGTTGAAATTGGTAAATAGGCAGTTTCTTGTAGTCAATCGATAGAAGAAATGGAGTTCTAGCGAAATAGCTATAATTTTAGTAGACTGAAACATTGGAATTTGCCGAAAATAGGGCTCAAAGTGGGCGAAATCGCCGATGCGTAAATGTCATGGATACCGCTAACTTCGCGAAAGCATAATTCTGTCAGTTTTCAATCAAATGGTGTTATGATCAGAAAAAGATTCTCTATCATTTCATAAGAATTTTTTTTTTTTTGAAATTCGTGGACCCTGAGAACGAGTTTCAGAGAGACCCCTTGGACCCCCAAAGGGTTAACTGACAAATCCATTCGTTCCCTAGGCTTTCTTAACTTGTTTATCTCACTCCAATTTTTTTTCTTGTTTTCAGCAAAATTTCTTGACAGAGCCTCTCCCACTCTTTCATCTGCTCTCCTTTTGCACTCTCTCACCACTCTCTTCATTTTCTTTTACTCTCCATATACTCTGCTCTTCTATTAACACTTCTGTTTTGTAAAAACCTCTTATAAGCTACCTTTTTCTCTTTTATCACACCCTTTACTTCTTCATTCCATCACTCACTCCTCTTTCCTCCTGCACCCACCCTCCTATAGCCACAAACCTCTGCCCCACATTCTAATACTGCATTTTTAAAGCTATCCCAACTCTCTTCAACCCCCCACTACTCATACTTACACTAGCCGACCTTTCTGCCAATAGTTGCTTATATCTCACCCTAACTTCCTCCTCCCTTAGTTTATACACTTTTACCTCTCTCTTACTTGCTGTTACCATTTTCTTTTTGTCCCATCTACCTTTTACTCTAACTGTAGCTACAACTAAATAATGATCCGATATATCCGTTGCCCCTCTATAAACATGTACAGTGGTACCTCGAGTTACGATGGTCCCCAAAATCGCCCTTTTATGTAAGTTTATTTTTTTAAATGCTTTTGTAAGTATATTTTTGGGGGTGTAAAAGGACTAGTCTATTTTACATTATTCCTTATGGGGATAAATTCGTTTGGTAATGGCACTTGAACAGCATTCTCGAATGAAAAAATATCGTAACTTGAGGTACCACTGTACATCCTGAAGCATACCCATCAACCTTTTATCCACCAATACATAATCTAACAAACTACTTTCATTATGTGCTATATCATACGTTGTATACTTATTTATCCTCTTTTTCATAAAATATGTACAGTGAGCCCCCGGTTTTTGTGATTAATCCGTTCCAGAGGGCGTCATGAACACTGAATATTATGAACTCCGAATCTATTTTCCCCAAAAGAAATAATGGAAATAAAATTAATCCGTTCCATACACCCAAAAGTATTAAAATAAAATATTTTTTTACAACATATAGACATTAAATTACACACAAAACAATGAGAAATAAAGAAATAATAGTGCAATAACATGTCACTTACATTTATTGAAGAGTTGTTGATGTGTGGAAGATGGGAGGAGGGAAGAGGATGGAGTAGTATGCTAGTGTTTGGAAGGGGAATCCCCTTCCATTAACCCTTTGGGGGTCGACAGGCCTTCTGAGGAAAGTGTTCCTGGGGTCGAAAAATATTCGAAAAAAAAAATTATTTTTTCTTATGAAATGATAGAGTTTTTTTTTCTGAATCTAAATAGCTAAACAAAAATGTTTTGCGATCAATACTTACGGAGATATGGAGGATTCAAGTTGACCCAAACGATCCGGTGACAGCATCATCGGCGACTTCCGGGTTGGCCGGTAATCGTTTTTTTTTTTTTTTTGAAGTTATTTTCTTTTATGAAATTTAATTTTTTTTTTTTCAAATAACTTTATGGACTGTGAGACCAATATAAGAGTGTTGCCGTCTACCAACCTACTACTTGTAGATCTAAACAGGTAATTACATACACACACATCCTCAAAAATAAGTGGAGTAATAAAAAGACTGATAAGTTGAACCATTAGAATGACAAATGGATGACAGTTTAATGTAAACAAAATGCCCTGTAATGGAAATGGCAGACTTTATGATTCAGATTCAGCACATGTTTTTGATAATATAATAATGGAACTAGGAGAAAGTGGTGGCAGGTCACAAAGAGCAGTTTATGTACAAGTATTGGAAGAGCAGACTAGAGTAATTTCAAAGATGAATGGTTAATACCATAGCTAGTCATTACATTACATTACAGTCATTACCTTTCAGTTGATTTTTTTATTATTCCCCAGACAAATAAGAACAATACAATGCCATAAAATCACATGCTTGTACTGTACCATGAACAATATTGTAGATAAACTCATGCACTACATCTTCATACTTCAGAATAGCCTATAACTATAAGGACAGAGTAATGCTAAAAACAAAAAGTTCACAACATGGGTCAAAATGGTTATGTGCAGCAGTAATGTGGTGTCTAAACCTATGATGATGTAGATAAGATAGAATTGTAAAGCACAGTACCACCATAGCTGAAGAATTATTGTTTGACTGGAGGAAACAGAGACATGATACAATATGTATTTTAAGATCACAAAAATGCACAAGAAAATAGAAATTTCCTGGCATCACCAGTGAAGAACAAGAGGCCAGTTATAACCAGAGAAAGCATTGTCAAAAGAATGTTAGGTTTTCTTTATAAACATTGTAATATTAGAGTAGGATAATGTATGAGAGGCAGCAAGTGTTACAACCAGTACAACATTATAACAATTATATGACACAATAACACTCAAGATGGGCCATCATGACCACTCACTGAATGTAATCACAATTAAGCTATGACGAATAGGCAATTTCACGTGCATGTGCATACATGAGCGAAAGCAAGGGAGAGAATGTGAAAGTGAGAAAGTAAGAGTGAATGAATGAATGAATGAGAATGTGAAAGTTACAATTTAGCACAGGAAGAAAAAAAGACAAGACTGACTTGTGTGTTCAGATCAAGACCAACCTTTTCTTGTGGCTTCATTGGGAATGTTGTACAACAGGAACATGTACTTAAAATCCAAGATTTTTATTTCACATGATACAAGGTGTGTACAGAGATGGGTAACATTTGGTTATGCTTGCAGAAAGCCCATGGTTATGCAGAGTACTTAGCAATGTTAAACCTAACTTAAAACTACAATGGCAATAATTATTATTTGCTTATATATGGACATTAAAAGTATTCAACAGATTTAGAGATTACAAATAGAACAAACTAGCAGATGACCTCCTTGTTTCTAATAGAAATGAACTCAAATCTGTTCACCATTTTGCTAACACAAGCTGTGGTTGCACCTCATCAAATACTAATGACTGTACTTCCAGTTGGGCCATGTCATATAGTCCCAGTTCTGTAAACTAAAACATGTTGCATCACCTTCACACACTGTCCTGTCATACCCTGCCCCCTGCTGTCCATGAATAGTTCCCTATTCCAGTTTCTTAGAAAAAAATTTCCCCCAACCTTCTTGATTGCAGTCTCTCGTGGGAACTTCTTTAGCCATGATAAAAGCAGCGTGATTTTGTTGTTTTTTTGACTAATTTTTTTTGTATCTAAAGTGAACTATGAAAACAAGGTCCTGATATTCTTTTCTTACAGGTTCCTTGCCTCCCCCCGAGAATTATTCCCACCCAAACATAGAAATTGTCTTGGGGTTTTAAAAAGGGGGCCCTTTAAAAAATATTGATGGAATCTCAGGTCCATTCCCCCGGGGTCACCAAAATATGCAATTTTTTTTTTTTTTTTTGTTTTAGAACCTTTATGATTCTTTTTTTTAAAAAGAAACTTTTTTTTGGCATTTTTGTCTATCCTGAGCCGTTAGCAGGCTGTTACTATCATGGGTTTCCCTTTTTTTTTTTTTTTGCTACATGAGTCTTTTACCTTGGGTCCTTGTAGATTGCCATTGTTTACCTTGTCTTCTTCCATTGCATGATCCTTTACTGCAGGGGTGTAAATTTTTTTTTTCACCTTATGTTAAAAGACTGAAAAAAAAGCTATGTAGTGTACAGTTTATATACTGAGGGGGAAAAAAAAAGGAAGATATTCAGTGTCACAAGTGAGTGGTACTGTAGTTTGACCCTTTTTTTTTTAAGACATCAAGTGCTGCAATTGTTTCCCCCCCCAGATCCGGGGCCTTTTTCACTACGTTTTTTTGGGCTTTTCTCTGCATGGGGTTTTTTGCTCACTTTATGGATTGTTTCAGTTGGGGGCCCCATGATGTACTGTGTACAGAGATGGCTCCAGGTCCTCTTCTGGACTGGAATGTGGTTCTATTTCTTCCAGTAATATTTTCCAAGCATGCCTATCTGTTTCAAACTACAGACTTTTTTCTCTCTCTGCTGCCATCTGTACTGTTGTCGTGTCTGCTTTAATTTTTTGTCATCCTTCCATTATTATTATTATCAATTTAAAAAATAAAAAAATGCCGGTTTTTTCTTGTTGGTATAAAAAATTTTTTTTTAAAATGGGTTTTTTTTTTTGGGGGGTCTGGGAAAGGGGGGAATTGGGGTTCCTTTTCCCCCCACCCAAAAATATTAACAAAAATACATTTATAGAGAAGAACCATACGTAGTTTTTCATACAAACTAGGGCATACGAAAAAACCCCGGGTTTCCCCTGTAATTACATTTATAAGGAAGCCCCTGAGGAATGATAGGTACGTAATCAGGTTTAACTCCTGGAATTTGGGGGGGGATCTCTAATTCACAAACATCAAGGCATCTTCGTGAAAGGAGATTCTTTGTGTCTCTGTCCTTTTTTTTTAGTGTTAACTGTGTTTCATTTTCGAAAAAAAACAACCTTTTTGGGTTCCCCCCACATTAATTTCATATTTCCTGTGTGTCTACC
>WNWK01048700.1:0-13458 GCA_009830355.1 Cherax destructor | reverse complement strand
AACAAGGTTTGAAGAGAATCATCATGGGTTGGCGTCCCTATTTTTGAAGATTCTCAATCCACCCTATCTTTTTCCCTAGCAGATGGGTAGATCTTTGTTGTGGTCTTTAAAGGGGAGATCCTCTGACATTATCACTCCCAGGTCCTTCACATTACTTTTCGCTCAATTGTTGATTAGAATTTGTCTATACCCTGATTATTTTAATTTTCCTCAAGTTTTCCATATCTGGTAGTTGAAATTTTTCCCTTGAACTTCATATTTTTTTGGTCCCCATTTAAATTTGGGGTTTATGTCCGCGGAGTTTGGGGTTTCTTCAATGGAGGTCACGTCATGGAATCCGGGTGTCATCCGAAAAAGAGGACCCCCGGACCCTATATTGTCTATGTCAGATATGAGGATGAGAATGGAAGGGGAGCAGAGGGCCTTTTGGGAACGATTTTTTCGCCGAGCTGCCCGGACTTTACTCTGTTTCTATTACTCTTTGTGTTTATTTGTGGGAAGTTATAGATGCATCTACCAATTTTCCCCGTTATTCGTTTATCACGCATTTTGTGCGCTATTCACCATGGTCACACTTGTAAAAAGAAAAGGTGTATAAACATCTGCTTTTTGTTTATCCTCTACAACACCCAGGACCGTTAAAGTGGCCCAGAGCTGGGACAGGCAGTAGCACCTGCTCTAAACCCATGTTCCCGGGGGTTTGTCAATTGTTATCTAGGCAGTTGGCGATCTTTTTCAAGAACCCTCTAAATATTTTTTTTGGGATTTTAGCACTATGGGTCTTAGCTTTAATTATTTTTGCCACCTTTGTGGGTGGGGCTATGTCTGTTTTTTTAAAAGGGCATGGGATGACCCTATTTCATGCTCCCTCTCCATAGAATGCTAAAGGGCCGCGTTAGTTTAATATTTTTATTATGCACCCCATACCCATCCGGGGTGGTATTTAAAAAAAAATCTGGGCCAGAAAAGTACCCCCCCCCAAATTTTCCCCCTGGTGACAACTGAGAATGGAGAAATAAATGATGGTGACCTGAAGGGGACGGGAATCTGTGGGGAAACAGGTGTAGACAAGGACACAAAAAAACCACTGTTAAAAACTAGCAATATCACGGTAGATAGTAAACGGGGGGATCCCCCGGGAAATACTGAAAAAAAAATTACCAGAAACTGATGAAGGCTCCATTGTTCCCTAGTGCGAAGATAGAAACAAACAGGAAACCACCAGTGGGGAATCAATGGGGAACACAGTCTCAAAAACCAGGGCAAACGGAAACCAGGCCTATGTGAATATTATGCACTTGGTATCTGCAGGCATGGAATATTAAATCAGAGGGGACATGCCGTGCCCAATGAAAAAGGAAAATAACCCCCCGTCCTTAAGCTTTTCCACCCTGAAATTGCCCTCATCAGTTCAGGAAAGACAGTGCTATAACTTACATTGCCAGGCATACCACCTAAAGGGTACAAACGACACAGAACACCCAGATCATGGCCTTGGGAGCCACACCAAAGAGGGTTTTTAGTGCCGGGAAAGGGAAAAAAAACCAGTAAATGACGAAATCTACACCAACTGAACATTTTATGGAATCACAGTCAAGGGCCCTCCACTCCAGCACAACAGATATTAGTGCCGGGAAAAAAAGACCCCCCATACCACCAAACCACCAATCCACGCTTTTCATCTTTGCAAATATACAGGGTCTAAAGCCAGCGATGAACAACAAGATACCTACATCCGTGGGTCTTACAGTCAAATGCTATGTTTGGGCTTTAACAAAGACCCACATAAAGATCATTTGGGACAATGAAATATGGATCCAGGGCTACAACCTATATAGATGTGACAGGGGAACAGGAAAAAAGGGGTTTGGGCCCTGTATACCCGAGTCCATGTTCAGAACTATAAATGCCTAAAAATGTTTATTGAAGTATTAGCAATAAAGATCGAAATAAAAACCGGGTCATGTGGTTGATACAAGCCTCTGGATGTAACGTCCCAACAATCCCAGGAAAAGCTTCTAAAAATTGACCACTGTCTGGAAAATCTTCCAGCTCCTGCCCCCAACATCTTGCCCTGGGGATTTCAATCTAAGGCACCTAAAATGGAGGAATATTGCAAACAATGTGGTAGCAGAGATAACACCAGGAGGCAGAAAATGAAAACTCCTAACATAACTTTTAAATCTCTGCACCAAATTCACTTTAAACCAGCAAATAGTAAAGCCTAAAAGATTAGAAATATGCTGGACCTCATCTTCACCAAAAATGAGGATCTGATACAAAAATGTCATCATATCAAAAACAATATACTCAATCACAACATAATAGAGGTCCAGACTTTATGGGGGGACCCAGATCGACAAAATGTGATCAGCCCGGGGAGCCTTCTCCAAATTCAACCCAAAAACAAAAACCTAAGGGGGGGCCAAATAAACTAAGTGCTAAATGATATAAACTGGGAAGATAACCTAACATCACGGATCCTAACCTATGTCTAGAACAAATTAACTCTGGGGCACTTGAGGTTTGCCCAAGGCAAATTCCAAGGAAAAGGAGAAGATGTAAACTAGAAAGAGAGGCCCTCCTATACAGGCGAAGGCAAAGAATAATGGAGGGCTACTGACCCAAAATATCTGAAATACGTAGGGGGACACTGGTCAGAGAAATACAAAAAAAGAATTAAAACTAAAAGGGAAATTTTTAGGAATCAAAAATGCGGGGAAAAACAAAAATAAATGAAATTGAAAAAAAACCCCAAAATATTTTTTTTTTTAAATCAAAGTCGAGAACAACATCCCGTTTGGGTCTCTCTTAAACGGGGTGGGTCCTACACAAGACAGCAAGGAAATGAGTGAGTTACTAAAGTCCCAGTATGACTCAGTTTTTTGGGGCCGCTAACCAGACTGAAAGTCAAAAACCCAAATTAATTTTTTAAGTGCCCAGAACTTGGTAGATGCATGCCTATCTGACTTTCCCTGACGCCCAAAACTTCGAAAAAAACAATAAATGACATCCATACTCCGCTCCAGGCCCAGACTCATGGAACCCGTGTTCATCAAGAACTGCAAAGCCCTTATCACGTGCTTTTAACATCCTGGGAGGAGCATGGGCCGGGGGCTCCGATTACTAAAAACAAAGACTAGCTCCACTCCACAAAGGGGGCAAAACAATAGCAAAGAACTACAGACCAATTCGCTAACGTCCCCTATCAAAAAAACTTTGAAAAGGGGGCTAAAAAGCAAGATCGCCCTCATCTTGAACCCCATCAATTTCACAACCCAGGACAGCATGGGTTTAGGCGGCCGCTCCTGTCTGTCCCAACTACTGGGCCACTACGACAAGGTCCTGGACGCTCTAGAAGACAAACAGAATGCAGATGTTATATACACAGACTTTGCAAAAGCCTTTGACAAGGGGACCATGGTGTAATAGCACACAAAAAACGTGATAAAGGAATAAAGGAAAAGTTGGGAGATGAAACTATAATTTCTAACAAGTAGAACACAAAGAGTAGTAGTCAACAGAGTAAAGTTTGGGCAGCTCTGTGGCTCTGTTCCACAAGGCCAAAATATCCCCCCTCCCTTTTCCCCATCCTCAAACGGACATAGACAGGGATAAAGCCCAACCTGTCTTCCTTTGCAGATGACACCGAACCTGTATGACAGTGTCCACCGTTTAAGACCAAACTCCCAAACAAAATAAAAAATCTTTAAATGGGCTGCAGAAAACAAATGAAGTTCAATGATGAGAAATTTCAAACGGGGAAAATTAAAAAATTCATCGAAGTACAAACTAATTCCAACCACACAATAGAGGAAAAACTAATGTCAAAGACCGGGAGGATCATGTCAGAGGATCTCACCTTCAAAGGGCCATAACACCAGAATTGCATCTGCTCAAAAAAGACAGAATGGGTATGAGAACCTTTAAAACCAGGGATGCCAAACCCATGTTGACACTTTAAGATCGCTTGTTCTATCTGGTGGAATATTGTGCACACTAACTGCCCCTTTTAAGGCGGGGGAAATTGCTGACCTTGAAAAAGTAGAGAAACCCTTCCCCGCACGCAAAAGCGATGAACCACCTCAACTACTGGGAACGCGAAGTTCTAAACCTGTACTCCTAGAACGCAGGCGGGAGAGATACATTATTATATACCATGGAAAATTCTGAGGGCTTAGTACCAAACTTGCACAAAAAAATCACCCGAGAAAGCAAAGACTCGGGGGCGTGTAACACCCCCAATGAAGGCGGGGGTGCCACTACACGTTGGGGGACAACACAATAAGTGTCAGGGGCCCAAGATTGTTAACTGCCTCCCAGCATACATCGGGGGATTCCCAAACAAACCCTGGCTGTCTTCGCGGGCCGGGACGGGCACCTAAAGTCGGTCCCTGACCAGCCAGGCGGGTTTCGAGGGGACGCGTGCCGCCAGCAGAACAGCCTGGCTGATCAGGCTCGGGTCCAACAGGAGGCCTGGTCACAGACCGGGCGGGGGCGTTGCCCCCTGGAATTCTCCCCAGGTAGACCCCAGGTAGACGAAAATGGGTACCGGGGTGTTAATCGACTGGTGTGGGTCGCATCCTGGGACAAGGACCTTTTTACCCGAAATGCTCTGCATAACAAGCGGCTTTCACAGAGATGTCACGGATGTCAGCTAGGCCCAACTAACATGTATTTTTAAATAAAGATATTATTTATATGTTTTTTATAATGACTGAAAATTTTATTTAAATTATTATATCGATAATATGTCTTTATGTAACGTTTAAAAACATGAATTATGTATATCTGATTAAATTATAATTTTCTAAATTTTAAAATTTTCGTTTTTATTTCTTTTTAAAAAGTTTGTTGATTTTGTTCTTTTTAATCTTTTTATAAATTTTAAAACCGATACATGAACGGAATTTTAAAAAATTCATCCTTGGGTAAATTTATACTTATTAAGAAAATGGTGAGTAAATGTTGTAGTTAATAATAATTATGAATAATTTGATGAATACATTGTGGGACTCTTGTATACATGTGTGATGCCCAAAAAGATTTTATATATGCATGACGGGAGCACTGTAATAGTTTTTATAATGCCCAAGGGATTAATGATGAAGAAGTAGAGATATGTAGGGGAGATAAGATAAGAGTGAGTTATAATAGTGAGTTAGAGGGGTGTATAGTGTAGTGAGTGGATCCTTAATCACTGCTGCTGCCTACCTAACAACCTTAGCTTATTCTCAATTTCTCATCTCCCCATCACTGTGTTAATGTCCAAGGAAATCACACCAGCTTAACTGTAAGCTCTACTAACCTTTGAGGGGGGGGTGTTGGGTGGTTATGGTATTTTCAGTTTTTATTTTCCGCAGTGGTTGACCTCTGATATGTGACTGATAATGAAGGATACTTCACTGCCCTACCCCCCGGCGCCTTTTAATACTTACCCCGCATTTCTAAAAAAGCGTTTTTGTAGAATAATGTTGTTTGTTTAACTTTTTTTTTTTCCCTTCCTTGGGGGGAGACAGGTCTGTGGTAAAAAAAAAAGGTCAAATCCGGGCAGTGTAGTATTACTACATATATTAAATAGTAACTTTTTAACACACCGGCCATCTCCTTTCAAGGTAGGGTGACCCTGAAAAAAGAAAGCATATTTACCATTATTCAATCAATAGCTGTCTTGGCAGAACAGTGCAGGTATCACAATCCAAATGACCCCACCTTTTTTGGGAGAGTGCAGGCCCCGTAGCTCCCACCTTCAGGACTCAAGTCTAGCTAACCAGTTAACCTGAAAACCTACAAACCTGTTCTGTTTGTAGATGACACTAGTATACTTATGTCTTCTCACTCAAACCCAACTATTCTTAAGGCACAAAATTCTCTTTGAATACTTCGTGTCTGCCTGACCCTATGAAAAAATGTAATGCATATAAGGGCCCCAAGATCTGGAATTCATTCCCTGTCTGCCAATCAATTTAGAGCTATAATTAAAAATCACCTCATCTTCCAAAATTCCTAGGAACCCACATGGATAGTAGCCTTAAATTCCAAACACACACAACAAATTTCCCAAGAAAATATCAAAGACAGTAGGCATACTATCAAAGATACGTTTACTATGTGCCTCAGTCAGCTCTCCTTGCACTGTATCATTCATTATCTACCCTTATCTCACCTATGGAATTTGTGCATAGGGATCAACAACATTAAATCACCTTAGACCAATCATAACCCAGCAAAAGGCTGCAGTCAGAATGATAAAAAATTTCCCCACTCCAGACAGCATACTCCACCAATATTCAAAAGTCTAAAACTACTCACCGTAAAGAACATTCACACTTATTTTTGTGCATACTACATACATAGAACTTTACACTCTAATATAAATCCCTGCTCAAATTCTCCTCACCAACTTTAATAGGACCCATGACCATAACACAAGACACAGATCACTTTTTGATATCCCCCGTGTCCATATCACCCTGTGTAAAAATTCTATGCACATAAAGGGCCCCAAAATCTGGAATTCATTACCAGTAAATACTAAAATAACCTGGTCTGAACATCAATTTAAAAATCTTCTCAAAAAACCCCCTACTCACCCTAAACTAAATAATATACTGTAAATTACTTTCACCAATGCTCAGTGTTATTTTCCTATAATATAATTTCAATATTACTATTGATGTAACCATCCTACAAAACACTTGTCACAATGTAATATCCACAGATTGTAATTTGAGTACATTTATTAACTGTTATAAGCAAATGTTTAACTAAAACAAACTCAGTCAACTAATCTTTTTAAGTAGTCTATAAGCCATTAGATTAATCTGCCCTTAATGCCATGGCATGCTAGTGGCTCTCTTTTGCACTTCAGTTCTTGTTTGTAATAACAAAATCTGATGTAAACTTGCAATGAAATAAAATTTATTTATTTATTTATTTATTAATTATACCAACACTATGCTGTACCAAACAAAAACCCAAATCATCCAACCACAGCTTCTTCTCAGCAACGTATACTTGTTTACTGACGACTTGGAGTTATGACGGGCTCTGACCAGTATGCATTCCTAAATAATGATATTAGAGCTGATTTCCTCTATTCAGTTATTATAATATACAGTACACTACTGTATAAACATTTAAAAATATACTAAAAATTTTATAATTGGTGCAAAGGTGACATTAAAACAATATCAAAGATGGTTGACAAACCCACTACCAGTAAAATATGCTCCTTGCTTAGTTTGCCAAATTCATTTACCATTGTGGTCTTGGGAACGGAACTCCGTCGTTAAGTGAGGAGAGGCTGTACTTCTGTTTCCATAATCTTTCCTAGCCTGAAATCATAGAACCAGTTAAACTACTCAAGAAATCCCAGTTAACTTAAGATCAATAAATCAGTTTAAAGTATTAATACACATCTAAAATTGTACTGATTGTAATTTGTTTTTGTTCCCCCTCTGCTAAAAAAATTCTGGTTATGATATTTTACTAGCTCTTTTTTGTAATAATACACAATTAAAATGTAGCACTCCATAACCTATGTCTAGTTCTGCCGAAATGCTCAGTCATGCTAGAGGCTTTCTTTGTGATAACAATGCTTTATTATATGTAAACTACAGTTTGTATACTACACAAAGAAATAAAAATTTGAATTTTTGAATTTTGAATTTTGAATATAATGTGGCTGCCTTGCTTTAAAAATCTAATATTTTTGCAAAACCTATATTATTCCTGGTGTTTCTGGAAATTTTAAGCAAACAATACAGTAGCTGTTCTTTTGAAAGAGGAAAAAAAATATTGACAGATATTTACTGGAAATGCTGCATTAATAAATGTATAACTTTTTCAGTACTGTATTTTAAAACTTATTATTTGAGCCATATGTTTTACTTTGACATAATATGTAAACATCTGAAATTAATGTTTAAACCTTTTCATACAGAACTTAGCACTAACATCAATTATGGGTGAGGACCGTGTACCACCAGGATTAGTTGGAGCTGTTGACAGCATTAAGGAAGCTCTGAAAGCTGGTCGCACAGATATTTTTCAAAACTACTGGATGCTTGTGAAGTCAGTAAGTAATCAGGTTTGCAAAAAAATGCATAGTAGAGATGTATAGTGTGAGGGACATCTGGTACTGTACTATTTTTACATTGAAACCCAAAAAATTGGTTACTTAATCTATTAATTGCTACAGTAATTTTTTTAACACTTTGGGCCCATTTCCCACCGAGGCAGGGTGACCCAAAAAAAAAGAAAAAGCCAAAAAAAAAAAAAAACTTTCATCATTCAACACTTTCACCATCATTCATAAATAATCACTGTCTTTGCAGAGGCGCTCAGATACGACAGTGTAAATTTTACCCAAACAGCCAATATTCAAACCCCCCCTTTTAAAAAATACAGGCATTTTAAAGGAGGATTCAATCCGACTAACCAGTTTCCTGAATTCCTTCACAAAATATTACCCTGCTTGCACTCCAACAGCTCGTTAGGTCCCAAAACCATTCATCTCCACTCCTATCTAACACGCTCACGCACGCTTGAAGTCCAAGCCCTCGCCCACAAAACCTTTACCCCCTCCCCCAAACCTTTCCTAGGATGACCCCTACCCCTGCCCTTTCCTTCCACTACAGATTTATACGCCTCCAAGTCATTCTACTGTGTTCCATTCTCTCTAAATGACCAAACCACTCAACATCCCTCTTCAGCCCTCTTGACTATCATTTTAGTAACTCCACACCTTCTCCTAATTTCTACACTATGAATTCTCTGCATAATATTTACCGACATATTCCATTAGACATGACATCTCCACTGCCTCCAGCCTCCTCCTTGCCACAGCATTTCAACCCATACTTCACACCTATAAGAATGTTGGTACCACTATACACTTGTACATTCCTTCTTTGCCCCCATGGATAAAGTTTTTGTCTCCACAGATACCTCAAAGCACCACTCACTTTTTTTCCCTTTATAAACCCATCTGCTGATAAGTCAACTCCCCAAATATCTGAACACATTCCTTCTTCCATACTCCCCCAGGGGAAATCCAGCTTTTCTTTATCTAAATTGTTTGATACTCTCATCGCCTTACTCCTATCTATGTTCAGTTTTCAACTTTCTTCCTTTACACATCCTTCCAAACTTGTCCACTAACCTTTGCAACTTTTCTTTAGAATCTCCCAAAAGCACAGTATCATCAGCAAAGTGTAACTGTGTCAACTCCCATTTTGTATTTGATTCCCATAATTTAATCCTACCATTCTCTCCAACACCCAGGCATTTATTTTTTTTACAACCCATCTATAAATATGTTAAACAACCATGGTGACATTACATTTTCCAGTGAAGACCTTCTTTTACTAGGAAGTAATTTTCTCTCTCCTACACACCCTAACCTGAGCCTCACTATCCTCATAAAAACTCTTTACAGCATTTAGTAACTTACTATGCATTCCATACACTTGCAATCTGCCACATTGCCCCCCACCCACTCTATCATATGCCTTTTCTAAATCCATAAATGCAATGAAAACTTCCCTACCTTTATCTAAATACATACTGTTCTCAGATATGCTTCAATGTAAACACTTGATCTACACATCCCTACCCATTCTAAAGCCTCCTTGTTCATCTGCAATCCTGCTCTCTGTCTTACCTCTAATTCTTTCAATAATAACCCTACCATACACTTTACCTGGTAACTCAGTAAACTTATTTCCCTATAATTTTTACAATCTTTTTGTCCCCATTCCCCTTTTTATAAAAAAACTACACGTATACATCCTCTCTGCCACAGTAATACAGTGGTACCTCTACTTACGAGCAGCTCCAACTTGAACAATTATGTAAGTGTATTTTTGTAGGTGCTTTTGTAAGTGTATTTTTTGGGGGTCTGAAATGGATTAATCTAATTTTCATTATTTCTTATGGGAAAAAAATTTCCTTCGGTATTGGCACTTGAATAGCCGTCTGGAACGAATTGCTCGTAACTCGAGGGACCATATCAATATAATCAGTACTACCACACATGATATTGATATTGTACAAATAATGAATTAATTATTTACAGTATACCAGTATGCACTGCATACATCAGTTCAAATATATATCTTACACATGGAATTATTTTATGGAAATGAGACATTGCATAATAGCGAATATGCATAAACCAGAGCCACATAAAGTGAGGGTAACCAGCCATGTGTGTATGTATGTAGTTTCTAAAATCCCAAAACTGTACTTATGCATGGTTTCACTTAATCTATATGATTACTAGATCTAGATGGCTGGACATGAGGCATTTCACCCGCCTATGATTTAAAATGCGGTTAAGAGGTCTGAAAAAAAATTTGAGTTTTACTCTGTGCATGGGTGAAACTTATGACTTTACTTGGAAAAATGTTCATGATTATAAAAGTTTTAGTAAGAAAGTATGTGAAAAGAAGCAGTATTATGTGTCACATTCCTGCTTTGAGATAATTGCCTTTAGGTTTTTTCCTCTGTAATGCATTAAATGTATTAATTGCAGTAATTTGATATGATCGTGATTTTTCAGCAAGTTATGGTGGTGGGAGAGAAGAGAGGAAACAATTGATAAATTCATTAGCAACAGAAGATGGTACCTTCTTGCACATGGCAACTAAGGTAGATATTTTCTTTGTAGTCTTGAACACTTTATTTAAAATATGGTATCCCATGTGTGTGATAATTTTGCTGTTTATTTTAGATCGTGTAATGGATTGAATTATTGGTATATAAGATCTTCTGTTGACAAAGAAAATATATTCAATAGATAAAAATTTTTTATTTCTTCTGAAATCCATCAGTTTAATGTTCAGGGCACAGCAAATCAAATGCAACCATAGCCGAAACAATTACATTAGTGTTAATTATGAGAATTTTCAAAAAAAATATCTCAGCAATGAGGATCAAGGCATGTACTGTATTTCCTGCTTTTTTATTGAGGATATTGTCACTTGGTTTATAACAGCAGCAGTTGTTTTAAGTTTTCATTTACATATGGTGCAATTTATTGCCTTGCAAATAGAATAAAGCTCCAGGTTTATCATTTGGTGCTTTTCAGGGTTAAGCATTTGAAAATTAATTCAATTTTTTGTCATATAATAATGTTATGTTAAGAAATCTATACTATATCTACATTACCCTGTTCTATTATTTTTCAGTTTGGGTGGGGAGACATCATACGAGCATTATTAGCTGTAGGTGCTGACCCTGGGGTGCAGGACAACGATGGCAACACACCTCTTCAGCTAGCACCTTCACAAGCCATCACTGCCATCTTCACTGAAGAGTTGCTTCGGGCCACTGCACAATCCGAGTAAACTGTAGATTTATGGTAGTCTTTACATTCAGATTGCATAAACATTTGGTCTCCTCACATATCAAAGTTCTTCACTTTAAACATTTTTTTATATACAGTAGGTAAATATATCCTACCCATAATACATAAAGAAGATAATTAATAACAGTTTGAATTTGTTTTATGCTAAACAACATTGGTTGTTTTCTGAGGAGTGGATCCCATCACAGTTTTCAGTGACACTCCACACTGCAACATCCTCACCAGTCCTTTAGAATGCATATTTCCCATCCCCAGAACATAATTCTGAATGCTCAGTTTCGTGAACCCCCTTCTCAGATGTTCTCTTGCTCATGTTCCAACATGCATGTCAATTCCCAAAACCATTTGTCTTCACTTCTATCAAACACACTCACACCAACCTATCCTCCAATTCATGAGTTACTAACTCCATAATAAAATTTTGAACATGCATTGATGAATGATTAGTCAAGGCATGACATAATTGATTTCTCCAGTAATAAGTTTCAGGAGTTTCAGCGGGAGACGGCCCGTTTAGGTAAAAAAAAAAAAATTAAGATTCATACTTGTAACGTCATAGATGGAATTTAAACTTATTGTCTGCTGTCACATTGGTAATACTTACTCCCCAAATGCTAACCAGGAATTGGCAATAATTAACCCGCAAATTTAAACTACTTTTTTCAACAAATCGGCCGCTTCCCACCAAGGCGGGGTGGCCCAAAGAAAAAAAAAAGTTTCTTTTAACTTTAGTAATGTATACGGGAGAAGGGTTACTGGCCCCTTGCTCCTGTCATTTTAGTCGACTCTTACGACACGCATGGCTTACGGAGGAAGAATTCTGTTCCACTTCCCCATGGAGATATGAGAAATAAGAACAAGAACTAGTAAGAAAATAGAAGAAAACCCAGAGGGGTATGTATATGTGTAATGTGACCTAAGTGTAAGTAGAAGTAACAAGACATACCTGAAATCTTGCATGTTTATGAGACAGAAAAAACACCAGCAATCCTACCATCATGTAAAACAATTATACAGGCTTTCTTTGACACTCACTTGGCAGGGCGGGTAGTACCTCCCTGGGCGTTGCTATCTACCAACCTACTACCTAGGACAAATTTAAACTAACCTAAATAAATAATATGTAGAGAAATTAGCTAAAAATATTATTTAAAAATCAAAGATTCATATTTCATGTTATATATCACTTAAAAATTACTGGACTGCTATGTTTTGAGTTAAAATTCATATACATTATGGTGTGTGGAAAATCATACTTATGTGAGTACCACTCAGGTTTGATAACTAGATAATTATTACTTTTTTATTTTAAATTATGAATTATCTTTAAACTTGTGTCTTTTTTTAAGTTCTATCAATATCATGTATTAAACACTTGAAAAAAAAAAAATACTATGTAGACTAAGTTTAGATTAAGTTTTGCCTGAAGTGTTGTGCATTTTATGGGCTTCAGATTATTTTACGTTTTTAATATACTGTACAGAATTTTGAAATAAAGAATTGAATTTAATGTAGAAGCACATTTTAATCATCTCTCATTCAATAACTGTCCTTAAAATACTTTTAATTGTTTAATATTTTGTCATTCAGTGTTTCTTTTTATAGAACATAAATACTGCCATATGAAAGCCGCTTGTTTTGTAGAATTTGGAAATTAGGTCAATTTTGTCTCAGGATGTGACCCACACCAGTCGACTAATACCCAGGTAAAAGTGGACCCTGGTTACGATGGTCCCCAAACTCACCCCTTTATGTAAGTATTTTTTAAAGCTTTTGTAAGTGTAATTTGGGTCTAAAAAGGACTAGTCTATTTTAAACTTTTTAAAGGAGATAAATTCGTTTGGTAATGGCACTTGAAACATTCTGGAATGAAAAAATATCGTAAACCGGGACCACTGTACCTATTTTACATGGTAAATGGGAACTGGTGTGGCATACCCCTTGCCCCCCCTTGCCGGGGTGGTGAAACGGAGTTTTGCCCCAGGCCATGGGGCCCGGTACAAAATATAGGCAGAATGGATGTTTCCCTTTAAACCCCTTTGGGGGCGACAGGCCTTTTCAGGGAAAATGTTCCGGGGGGAAAA
>WNWK01048699.1:0-13459 GCA_009830355.1 Cherax destructor | reverse complement strand
GTATGCCATTCTTGTGGCACTTATCCGTATTGCATCTATGCCTGTATCACCATTTGTGGTCGTTTCAGACTCCCTTAGTGCTTTACAGGCTATCCGTAAAATTGATACACCTCGCCCATTAGTTCTTCGTATCCATAAAGATATTGTCTTTTGTTGGGTCTCTGGTCATGTTGACGTACATGCCAATGAACAGGCAGACACTGCTGCGCGGTCAGCAGTACATGACCTAGTTTCATATAGAGGTATTCCTTTCATGGACTATTTTGCGGTCATTGCTACCCACCTTCGCACACGTTGGCAACAACGCTGGTCTGAACTGCTGAATAACAACTTCATTCTATTAAACCGGTTATAGGTTTCTGGCCTCCTTCTTGTCACCATTGTCGAGGTTGGGAGACTACACTCTCCCGTCTTCGCATCGGCATCACTCGTCTTACTCACGGGTATCTCATGGAGAGGCTCCTGCCCCTCTCTGTGAGCATTGTCAGGTTCCAGTGTCTGTTCGACATATCCTGTTGGACTGCCCACTTATCAACGAGCACGCAGAATTTACCTCCAACGACGTCTTCGCTCTGCGGCCCTTTCTTTACCTTCCCTTCTTGCAGATGGCCCCTCCTTTAATCCTGACTCTCTCATTGACTTTTTGACAGAAACTGACTTACTACACAAACTCTGAAGATTATACCTCTAGCACCTCCCTCAGTCCCTTCTACCTCGATCTCTTGCTACCCTCCTCCCCTGCACAATCCACCGTCATCTTGCACTCCATACCCTACTAATCGTCCATCTCCCTCTTACAACCCACTCTCCCTGCATCCTACAATAACCTGCAGCGCTGTATAACCCCTGTGGTTTAGCGCTTCTATTTGATTATAATAATAATAATTCACATAACGTGATGACCAAATATGCGATGGAAGAATGAAAGGTAGGTCATTTATAGCCAAGAGAAAAAAGGTAGTGCTAAGGACACAATCTTGTGGGACTCCCTCAGCCTGAACAAAGACTGAGGAAAGCAAGGCACCAACACAGACACGAAAATGTCTGTCAGATAAGAAAGCAGCAAGGAAGGTTGGCAGATTACTGTGGAGGCCTAAGGAGTGGGCCTGGGCTAAGATGTTATACATCCAAGTGGTGTCATATGCCTTCTTGAGATGAAAAAAGACTGCCAGGATGGAGTGTTTATTAGCAAAGGCATTTTGCACATACATATCTAAGTGGAGCAACGGGTTCAAAGTATAGCGACCCTTGCAAAAGCCATATTGGTGAGGAAAAAGACTATTGTGAGTATCCAAAATGGTTGGGATCCTCTCTAAGATACGTTACTATGTACCGCAATCAGCCCTACTCACAATATACTATTCACTCATCTATCCCTACCTCACCTATGCCATATGTACTTGGGGATCAACAACAACAACCCACCTAAAACTAATATTAACTCAACAAAAAGCTGCAGTAAGAATTATCACACAATCCAATCCCAGGCAACAACCCCCCACTCTTCAAAGACCTAAATTTACTCACTGTTCAGAACATCCACACTTACTACTGTGGAACCTACATGTACAGAACCATAAATTCCAATATTAACCCTGAACTAAAATGCTTTCTTGATAGTTGTGACAGGACCCATAGTCACACCAGACACAAAAATCTATATGACATTCCCCGTGTCCGGCTAAATCTATACAAACGTTCAATGTACATTAAAGGGCCTAAAATCTGGAACTCCCTACCTGAAAACTCCAGAACTGCAGACTCAGCCACCATTTTCAACATTATCATAAAAAAACATCTTATCTCACTAACACACCCCACCATCACATATCCTCCTCATCTACACCAACACTGACCCAAAAGACAGTAAACACAAAATCCTGAATATAGCTATTGTCTAATAAATCTCAAACTAGTCTTAAGTTTGCCTGATATACTCCAATATAGGAGCTTTAATAGAAACTATGCAACATGCCAAGACGAAATCATTCTCATTACTAATTTTACAATGTAAATATTCTGAACTACCTCACTATTATTATTATTATTATAATTATCAAATAGAAGCGCTAAACCACAGGGGTTATACAGCCTACCTCACTATTGTAAATCTATTTATTCATTTGAAATTTGTATTCATTTTTAATTTGTAATATAGATTAAGAACTAGTATTAGTCTGCCCAAAATGCCTAGCATGCCCAGGCATGCTAATGGCCATCTTTGTAATTACAGTGGTACCTCGACTTACGATGGTCCCCAAACTCACCCTTGTATGTAAGTTTATTTTTTTTAATGCTTTTGTAAGTGTAATTTTGGGGGTCTAAAAGGACTAGTCTATTTTACAACATTTCTTAAGGAGATAAATTCGTTTGGTAATGACACTTGAACAGCATTCTGGAATGAAAAAATATCGTAAGTCGGGGTACCACTGTATTGTCTTATTGTCTCCAAATACCATATCAGACGTCTGTTCACCAATTGTTCCATCACCTTGCAGACTACACTGGTCAGAGCAATGGGAGAGGTATCAAGCCCCGAGGTGCCTGGTTTGTGAAACGGTAGTACAATGGCAGATTTCCATTGTTGAGGGAGAACCCCTAGCATCCAAATAAGATTGAAAAGATGCAAAAGGACTGTAAGGGCTGTAGGATGCAGATGCTGTAGCATACGGATATGAATATCATCAGGCCCATCTGCCGATGACTGGCAAGCAGAAAGCGTGGACTCTAGCTACAGGAGAGTAAAAGGTACATTATACGGCTCCATTCCATTAAAGAGAAATTCAAGGGCAATTGCTCCCTGGCAGACTTACACAAGAAACGAGAGACAGAGGTGAAGCCCTTGGGAGACGCAGACAAGACAGTTCCTGATTTCCGTGGCAACTTCAAGAGGTTCCGCAACACTAACACCAGCAACTGCAAAACGAGAGCTGGGTCCAGAGCGTATTTGCCACACAACTTCTGTACCTTCTTCCAAACCACACACATAAGGAAAGTCGAGGCAATGGTAGAAATGTAGTTTTGCCAACAAGCACATTTAGCGTTGCGTATGACGTGGCGAGCGACTACACTTGCCCGCTTAAAATCCAAAAGATGATCTGAGGTCCAATGATATCGATAACAGCCCCAAGCAGCATGTTTCAAACGCACTGCACGGGCACACGCAGGAGATTACCAAGGCACACATGTCTTAGAATGCCTGCCTGAGGTTTGAGGAATAGAACGTGATGCTGCAGTCAAACCTAAGGTCGAAAACTGGTACACCAATTCATCAATAGAGGACGAAGAAGGGTCCCCACAAAAAGTGGTAAGATGAGAGTATAAGTCCCAATTTGCTCATCCAAATTGCCAACAGTGGTTACAAGGTGGTCGGGAATACGTAGTAGAAGTAAGAAGAATAGGAAAGTGATCACTGTCGTGCAAATCCGGGAGAACTGAGTGCAAGCCAAAATGGGTGGGAGCACCCGTATTTAAAACATGAAGAGGATGAGAAGTGAGAAGAGTCTCCAACTGATCACCACGAGTCATAGTGTAACTCTCTCCAAAGATGATGGTGAGCATTAAAATCACAAGATGGACAGTGGCAGAGAAGAGCCCAAGAATGCAATATCCGAGATGCAGAATGCACGGGAAGAGGAGAGATATAGAGAGCAAACTGTACCCCATCTGTGCAAATAAATATGGGCTGCAGTATAATGCAGTAGAGAATGAACAAAGACCTGCTGATACGGTATACCAACGCGCACAAGAAGTGCACTCTCATTAAATGATTCATCAGGAAAGGGATCAGAAGAATGCAACAGCACATAGCCCAAAACAGGACGAATAACGGTTGAACGAATTTTGGGTTCTTGTAGCCTGACATATACGGGGGAAAACTGGGAGAGCAACACCTGGAGCTCTCCCCAATTACCCCTGAGGCCAAGAATATTCCAATGTAAATAAGTCATTATTCACATTATCAACAATAAGAAGCGATAAAATCTATGGGCTAGTAGGGTCAGTGATGTCAATGTGTGGAGGCAACGGAAAGCGTGTAAGCAAGGAAGAATCGGAATGCTGTGGAGGAAAAGATTGCTGCAAGAGTTGTGAAAAATAAGAAGCGGTAGAAGGAGGTGCGCCGGTGTCCATCGAGGGTATCATCTCCACAATATAGTCTGAGATAGCTTCAAGTGTCTCAGCGGACAAGGAAGATGCTGATACCATGATTTCAGAGACAGGTGAAGTAGACCAAGTAGAAATCGGGGAGACTACGGAGGGAACCAAAAAGGTATGAAGGGGAAGGGAGTATGAACTGGAGAGGTGCGCCAGCAGGGACAGAAGAGTCCTGCAGTGGAACATTAGAGGAAGGAAGCTGGAAGGTGACTAGGGAAGAAATCTGGGGGGGAACAGGAGAAGAGAGGACCACACAAGGGGGGTGAACCTCCATCTTCGTGTGAGTTAGAAAGGGGGTGAGAAATAGGCTCCGAGGCTGAAAAGGAAAACTGTTGGGGAATGTGAAGAGACTTGGGCTTATAAGACAGGTTCAACTTCGCAGGTGATAGGCATGAAGAAGATGCAGGCATATGAGGCCTTGCAGACTGAGAAACTAGTGGGAAAGAAGAAGCAGAGGTAGGAATAGGTAAGGAGGTGGGGGTTTCAGAGGGTAAAACCACAAAAGAATTAGAGATGGGGGTGACCCCAGAAAACACGACACTGGAGGAGCTGGTAGGCGGAGGGACTGCTGTGTTGTGGGGTTCTTTGCATAGATTTGGTAATATAATAAAGATGAGCTTGGTTGTTGGTAGCGTTTAATGAGGCGTTGGATATATGGGAGCTGAGAGCCTATGCCTATGTCCGCCTGCTATGCCTACCCAAGTGGAACTGCCTGCTAGGCTCGCACGGCACTGGGGCGTTCAAAAGGCAGGCCTATGATTGGCTAATGCCAGATCACATGGGTAGAGGTTGGTGATCACGTGAACAGCCGTGGTGCAGCCGTTAGAAATACGAACCGTACACTGCCAAGGTTGGAGGTCTCCTAGCTATTCAAGAATAAGGAACATGAGGAAGATTCCTGTGAAGGCGGAGCTAAGAGACAGCCATAGCATAAATAAGGCCTTCGCTCTCCTTAAGACAACGGATTTCTCGTTCATTAAGACAGCCCTGACATTGGCGGGAAAAAGAAGGATGAGATTCATTGCAATTGAGACAAGTGGGGAAGACTGCAAGATGCATTGGCATGATCTGTGGCACCGCAGACTGGGCACTAAACCGCAGATCTACAGTATTTAGTGGGGTGTCCGAAGTGCCAGCAATTTCGACACTGTCGGGGAGTAGGGACCACTTTATGGACTTCTAGACGATGGCCAACAATATAAACAGAGGATGGGAGTTCAGGCAGTCAAAGGTTAAGCGGGCGATGTTACTGGGAAAGCGCCTCCACCTGCAAGCGGGCAGGACATATGTATCCACTTTGAGAATTGGAAGGCCCTGAAGGGCTAATTGCTCCAAAATATCATCACCACAAGAGAGAAAATGCGGTAAAACTGCCGTACCACTGCAAGAATTGAGACTAGCATGCTTGAGAACTGTGATAGGAATGCTATCAATGGAAGTAAAATGGGAAAGATCATGAGCTTGTTCTGCATTCTGAACTGTAACAATGCATGCAGTGCTTCAAAGAGCATGAGCATGGACAATGTGTCACAAAAGAACTTTACCAATATACTATGGTCTGAATGATAATCATTTGGAGATGTCAGTTGCAGGGAAAAGAATTTAGTACACTGCATACTTGTAAACATGGTGCATAAAGGAAGTGGGTATCATGTAGGTTGTTTCTGGGTGGAATAAGCAGACATCGAAGAACCGTCACCAGCAGATGATCTGGAACGTTCAGGCGTAGTTCCACAGGCGGCCCAACCTGAGGTAGGTGGGCAATTCAAAAACTGTCACACCATATTTGGGAAAGCCGGATGCATAGTTAAAGACGTGCAAGAGGCAGAGGCACTAGAAGAAATGGGCAGAGCCTCAGCACCTGAAGCAGGTGACGAAGCATCACCAGCAGAAGGTACAGGGGTATGGGAAAAGTCTGGAAAATGGTCCAGTAATGAAGCCGGGTCAGAACAGGATGCGGTAACAAAAAGGGGCCTGGGAGGAGGAGGGTTATCATTAAACGAAGACTCCATGATAATTGTACTTCTTTCTTATTATTATTTTAAAGAAAAAAAAGGAAAGAAAAAAAGAGGGACAGTCACTAGAAGGCATGAAAGGGCTGTAAGTTCCCCCTCTCATCTGAGAGGACCTTGAGACCATGAGCAGTGCAGATGCAGCATGGAACCCATGCCATACCCTACCCTTCATGCCAGTAAACCAGCGCTCTGGGATAGCAACCTCACATCTACCGAGCCACCTCGGTGGACAAAAGAGAAGGCGGTCGGAAACCCACTAAAAAGCATACCTCCTTTGGCTGCCATCTCCCAGAACTGACAGGCAGCCTCTTGAGATATACCCGTCACCTGCAGGACACCCCGCCCACCTCTCGGAAATCCGGGAAGGAAGCAGGGAGCCTCCAGATAATCCAGATTCCATGGCAAACTACACCACACCCGAGGAACCTCACAGAGAGGGATGAACCCCAGCACACTTCCCCCTACCTAGAAACCGTAATGCCAGAGGGGAGGACTCCCAGAGGCTACAAACAGGACGGGGGAAAAGGGAGGGTTGGGAGGGAAGGGAAAAATGGGGGATGGGATAGGGAAAGAAGGATTGGGGGGGGTAATTAGGTTCGGTCTGAAGGAGACCAAAGGGTCTAATTCCTTAGACCAAGAGCCTCTTCACCACGTCAAGGAGCCCCCCTTGAAGAGGAATGTCTGCATAATAACTCATCATGATTGTGACCAGTTATAAACATGTAAATAGTTCATTACCACTATAACTTGCTCAGCTATTAAAGCTTTGTGGCCCAATCCCTGGACCCATTATATACCTCTGTAATCTTTTGACTACCGCCCACAGGATGGGTATGGGCTGCATAATAAAGATATCAAACTAACTGGGTGTATTTTATTTTTTATTTACTATACCCTGCCTAGCATGGACCAGTCTTATAGAACCTAAGGAATGGAAGGCACTCAGGTTTGATCCAAGGAAAGGGAATATAAGTCCAGTTTCTTGGACCATGAGCCCATCACCAGCATCAAGGCACCTATGTCAAGGGGTGCCAAGTCACAAGCAAAGTTCATGACATACTTCCAGTTAGACAAAAACAAGAGATTGGTGGGTGGTAGAAGGGAGGGAAGGACACAGGGATGGAAGGACAGAGGGAGGGAGGCAGGGAGCGAAGGACAGGGAAAGGGAGGGAAGGACAGAGGCAGGGAGGAATGGAGGGAGGCAGGGAGAGATGGAGGGAAGGATAAAGGGAGGGAGGGAAGGATAGAGGGAGGGAGGGAAGGATAGAGGGAGGGAGGGAAGGATAGAGGGAGGGAGGGAAGGATAGAGGGAGGGAGGGAAGGATAGAGGGAGGGAGGGAAGGACAGAGGAAGGGAGGGAAGGACAGAGGGAGAGAAGACTGAAGTATAACAGGATTATGATTGAATGTGGAATTTATTTTAATTAAGCTAATTAACTTTTTGTATATGGTTGCCCTGTGTAGGAATGTTATACACATTTTTTAGGAAAAACACAGGTCAAAAAATGTGGAATTATTTCCAGTTCTGGCTAATTATTTATATAGGAAGACACACCACCCTTCACAGCCACTTCACTGCACCTGAAAATACAGCTGAGAAAAAAAATATAGTAAATTGTATTAACACAAATGCTTCAAATTAATGAAAATATTTTATTAACAAGTAAAAACTATTCTAATCAAGTTATAGAAGCCTTTCAAACTTTGCTACTAATTAATATAGAGAAGAGTGATCATTTGGATCTCTGTCACTGGATTCTTTCTCTTCCTTATGATGATGCGATCATGTTCCTCAGTGACAGAATCTTACCACAAATAAAAATTGTCTTCCTGGCCATTCCACATTTTTAAATGCATTTTATAACAGTATCCATCTGAACAGCATTTGTAAATGTGATTAGAAAATTGCACAAAACTTCAAATAAAGAAACATGCATAGTTCCCCATTTTCTTTGAATTATTTATTTAGGCTCATAACCAGTGACATCTGCTCTCTTGGAATGACTGCAGTCACTCTCTTATTTCATTGAGTGCAAACTCTTCTTAATGTCAGGAGTTAAATGTGAGTGAATATAATTCCCTCCACTAACAAGCTCTGTTCTTTACATAGTTCACAAGGCCTCTTATTGCACACACTCTCAATCCATAACTTGACTTCATCTTGATCCATCTACCTTCTCTAAAAAAAAACGAACAAAAACACTTGGACGGAACTTTATTTTTGGCATCATTTTTCATTTTAATAACACCCTGGGTAATTTTGGTTTAGTTTGCCATGCAGCATAATACAACAACAGACTTTGTCTTCACTTATCCTGTACTTTTATCAGAATAATTTTTGCCTCTTTTTTGACAAAGGGAAAAAGTTATGTGAGAAGGGGAAAGTTATGTGAAAGAGAAATTTGTGAAAAAAAAGTTAAGTAATATATTGCCTTAAATTTTAGTTTGCGATTATTTTTGATACATTACTTCTGAAGTGCATACTTGAGATGGAAGACATTGCTATGCATCTAATCATCCTTCACTATACAAGTAGGTTGATCAGGTACACATCCAGAATACTCCTCCAGGTTGGGGTGGTCTAAATCACCTCTGTCGTTGTGTGGCATCCTTGTTGGGTCATGTGTGGGTGGCCCAAAGCCTTTAACACATGCACATCGTGGTTTAGGATGACCTGGGTTGTACAACTTGCGAGGGACTCCAACCCAATCACGTTCCACACCTCCACTGTAGGCACAAACAATACTTTTGCATTATTACAACAAAAAAGTCAAAGATGCAGGTTGAAAGGATGCTTGTAAATGTCTAGTAAAATGTAAATAATGACTACACAGTATATCCTTCTAAAAACTCTTTGTATACAGAGAACTTTCATTGCATGTATAAGTACAATAAAGCACCTCAATTACTGGGAACGTTTGAAGTCCCTTGACCTGTACTCCTTGGAACTCAGGCGAGAAAGATACATGATAGTCCAAGCCACAGTGGTGACATGGACTTCACTCAGTGGTGACATGGACTTCACTCAGAGGTGAATTGGACCTTGTGAAGACGTGTCTAGTGTGATCTCCATGAAACTAAACCAAAATGTCCTCTATTGAGCAACTCTACCTGCAGCATAAGGAGGAACTGAGGGTAGCTAAGCTCGAGATACGGCGAGTGACTGAGGAAAACAAGAGGATTCATAGTAATTCTTCTGTTGTGAATCCTCAGGTCAACAAAGGAATCTGGACAGTGGCCAGACAGCATGGAACAAAGCTGAGGATCAAGAGGTTGGATGGAGAGGTAGAAATGATGAAAAACCAGAAGACTGCTGTGGAAACTTAGAGCCCATTCTCTGTGCTACCCAATGAATGTGAGTTGACTATGAGGAACGTCATGACGAAGAACACCAAGGGAACAGTCAGATTAGGTACATGTATAGGGCCTTCTGCTTGAAGGATAGGAGTAGGAGACAGAGGGTGTGCTTCCCTAGGGCTGGGATGGAGGATATCGTTAGCTGGCTTGACAACATCATTAATGGTAATGGGATCAATCCTATTATCTGCCTCAGTGCTGGAGGCAATGATGCAATATACCGACCTCCTGATTTAAAAAGCAATAGAGGGAGACTTCTTTTGGGATGAAACTGTAAGAGCTTCTAGACATGATAACATAGTAATAGAAGGAAATTTTAACTTTAGTCAAACTGACTGGACTTCTTTGACCAGTAATCTTTAGTTCAGTGACTTCCTGGAAGTAGTTCAGGACTGCTTTCTGAAACAGTGTGTAACAGAACCTACCAGAAGTAATAACTTGCTTGACCTAGTTTTGTCAAATAAAGAAACCCTTGTAAATAATCTGGAGATCACTGAAGAGCTTGGTGCAAGTGATCACAAATCTATTACCTTTAATATTACCTGGGAGTACGAGAATAAAGATAATATGGTAAAAATTCTTGATTTTTGTTCTGCCAATTATAATGGACTTAGGGAACACCTGTCTAATCTTGAATGGGGTAATGTAGCTAATGATTTTATTCACCATGATCTTACTTTCAATAATGAAGGTAACTGCATTTATGACTTTTCTTAATAAGGTATAACATACAAAGAGTATATAATCCCCAGAGAGAAATTAGGTCAACTAATAATGATCACAAATGGATGAATAGGAGACTAATGCACCTATTAGGAGAGAAAAAGAGGAAATGATATCCCAACAATTAACAATTATTCAGTTCCTGAGGAAAACAAATTAAGAGATATTACTGTCAAGAGGGAAATGGTTATCAAATAGGTAAACTGAAACAAAGTAAGTCCCTAAGCCCTGATGAATTATTTTCAAGGGTAATTAAAGAATGCAAGTTGGAACTTAGTCAGCCACTAATGAGCATGTTTAATGCATCCATCCAAACTGGTGTTGTGCCAGAGATGTAGAAGATGGCTAATGTAAATCCTATATTTAAATCAGGGGATAAGTCCATTCCATCAAATTAATGTCCAATAAGCCTGATGTATGTAGTAAGCAAATCATTAGAATCAATTTTAGTTGATATTATTAAAAGTCACCTTGACGAGTGTAATTTGATTAATGAGTCTCAGCATGGATTCATGAGAGGTCATTCCTGCCTGACAAATTCACTGACATTCTTCAATAAAGCATTTGAGGCAGTAGACAGCAGTAAAGAATATGTCGTGTATTTGGATTTTGGTAAAGCCTTCGATAGAGCACCTCACAAAAGACTTAAGAAAAGTGGCAGCTCATGGCATAGGAGGTAAAGTTCTAACATAGATCGACGAGGCATGGCTTACCAATAGAAAGAAGAGAGTTTCCATCAATGAGGTCAAATCTGAAGGGGGACTGACCACTAGTGGCATTCCACAAGGATCAGTTTTAGGCCCATCGTTGTTCATTATTTACATTAATGACCTTGATAAAGAAATTACAAGTGACATGAGTAAATTTGCTGATGATACATAGGCTGTATGATGATACATAGGCTGTATGATTGATTCTGAAGAGGATACCAATGAACTCCAGGAGAATTTAAACAAATTAATGTCCTGCTCTAAAAAGTGGCAGATGCAGTTCAATGTGGACAAGTGTAAAGTCCCAGTACTTGGGAATGAAAAGAACCTTTGAAATTATAAACTAAGTGATGTAGAGATTGACCACACTATATAATGTGAAAAAGACTTGGGAAACAGACCTTTAAATATCCAACTTAACATAATGATCAATGGTTACCCCATTACAAGACACACAGTAGGCATCCTATCTAAGATACAGTATTATGAACCCCAAACGACAATACTTACACTGTACCTTTCCCTAATCTACCCTTACCTCACCTATGGTATTTGTGCTTGGGGATCTACTACAGCTAATCATGTTAAGGAGAAGTTTGAGGGGAGGGTTTATGTTGAGGTTAAATGTTCTATATACGTATACAGTAGGCACATTGACAACTGGGACCACTTCTATGGCAGAAATGACATGTATGCCAGAGATGAGGGATTACTTATCTAAGGCTGAGGTGAAGGCATTAGTTAGCTCAGTGGAGGGAGCAGTTAGGGTTTTAACCCTTTCGGGGTCGGTGCCGTACTAGTACGTTTTACGAGCAGGGGTTGGTGCCGTACTAGTACGCCCAAATTCTAGCGGCCTCAATTTAAACAGAAAACGTCTGGTAGGCATACATATGAAAGAATGGGTCTGTGTGGTCAGTGTGCGCAGTATAAAAAAAATCCTGCAGTACACACTGCATAATGAGAGAAAAAAAACTCTGACCGTTTTTTTCGATTAAAACAGCGACTTTGCAGTCGATTTTCGTATGGTATTTATTGATGTATTCTCGTTTTCTTGGTCTCATTTGATAGAATGGAAGATATATTACAGAAATGGAGATGATTTTGATTGGTATGACAATGACAAGTACCTTGAAATTGAGCTCAAAGTAGCGAAAATGTTCGATTTTTGGACATTGTTCATGAGTAAACAAATCACACCATGCGTCCAATACACATCAACTGGCGAGTCTTATATTCATGCACAAGTGCTCTGATATTATTTATACCATTTTTACAATGATGCAGTTGTATACATAACAGTAAATCTTCTATTTTTGTGAGAATAAAAATTCAAAATGGAAAGCAAAAGTAATGGAACAGGGGCCTGGAGACGTGGCTAATGAACAGAGAACATGTTATTTTAGTGCCAGGAATGTCTGCCTTGTTTACTCTGGACCCTATTTTGAAATTGGCATCGTTTGAAATTTGTGTGAAATTGGAAAATTGCCATTTTCTGACCATTATTTTGGGTAGATGAAATTGGTAAATAGGCTGTTTCTTCTACTCATTTGATCTAAGAAATGGAGTTCTAGCGAAATAGCTATAATTTTAGGAGACTGAAACATTGGAATTTGTCGAAAATAGGGCTCGAAGTGGGTGAAATCGCCGATGCGTCAGTGTCATAGATACCGATAACTTCGCGAAAGCATAATTTCGTTAGTTTTCGATCAAATTTCATAATTTTGGTGGCATTATGATCGGAAAAAGATTCTCTATCATTTCATAAGAAAAAATTAATTTTTTTTTTCCAAAAAATTTTCGACCACAAGAACACTTTCCTGAGAAGGCCTGTCGACCCCCAAAGGGTTAAACTAAGAATAATTAGAGGTATAGGTTTTTGTGGGAAAACAGTGAAATATGACACAATGGAAGTGGGTAGCATGAATTACCAGGGTAGAGGTACTATGAGTTTTGGATTATTATTAATTATTATAATCAAATAGAAGAAGCGCTAAACCACAGGGGTCATACAGCGCTGCAGGTTATTGTAGGATGCAGGGAGAGTGAGTTGTAAGAGGGAGATGGACGATTAGTAGGGTATGGAGTGCTAGATGACGGTGGGTAGTGCAGGGGTGGAGGGTAGCAAGAGATCGAGGTAGAAGGGACTGAGGGAGGTGCTAGAGGTATAATCTTCAGAGTTTGTGTAGTAAGTCAGTTTCTGTCAAAAAGTCAACAAGAGAGTCAGGATTAAAGGAGGGTCCATCTGCAAGAAGGGAAGGTAAAGAAAGGGCCGCAGAGCGAAGACATCGTTGGAGGTAAATTCTGCGTGCTCGTTGATAGAGTGGGCAGTCCAACAGGATATGTCGAACAGACACTGGAACCTGACAATGCTCACAGAGAGGGGCAGGGAGCCTCTCCATGAGATACCCGTGAGTAAGACGAGTGTGGCCGATGCGAAGACGGGAGAGAGTAGTCTCCCAACCTCGACATTGGTGACAAGAAGAAGGCCAGAAACCTATAA
>WNWK01048698.1:0-13459 GCA_009830355.1 Cherax destructor | reverse complement strand
ATAGTGTTCACCGTGGGCATTGTGGGACAGAGATGGCAGGGTTCGGGGCGAAGGGGGAGGGGCACAGTTATAGGGGAGCGGGCGGGCAGGTGAATTTTTTTAGGAGACATTTGAAATGGCAAGGGGATTGAGACAGGTGTCCTATATCGCAGTTGTTGTTTGCTTGTGTTCAGGATCCCCATGGGGAGATAAGGAGATGTCTTGAGGGAAATGTGAGGGTCGATAGGGAAGGAGGGGATTTGGATATGTGGATGATACCACGGTTTTAGTTAGGATGGGGTGATTTAGGGCAGGAGGGTGGTGGGGTTTGGAGAAGCAACAGGTATGAAAATAAATGAAGAGAAATCGTTGTACATGGAGGGGGGGAGGAGGGTGGGGATGGGAGTTGTGGCAGTGGGAAACCTGTGGATAGGTTGAAAATTTGCGGTGGTATACATGCGGTGTGTGAGGAGGCGAGGTGGTGAATTCGAAGAGGGTGATGGATGGGGGAAGTCGATTGTCGAGTATGAGAGCGGAATTAACTTACATCAGAGGCGATAGTGGTAAATGTATTGATCTATAGTAAATGGCATGTGGGTCAGATATCCACTGGGGTTGTGATGTGCGTAGGTTCCTGGGAAGAATAATCGATTTATATGGGGTTCAGGCTGTGAGTGGTTAAGGGGGTGGTCTCGCTCCCTATCGCCAGGGGGCTAGCTTATTTCTCATCAACGGTTAAAAGTGTGTATGTGAAGAGGTGTTATATGAGGGAAAGAGAGGGAGAGGGCTGGCGCGGAGGATTCATGAGGATATAGGTCGATGGTGGAAGGGTAAGGAGTTAAAGGACTGTGAGGGATGATTCGATTTCTGTTAGTGGTTCAGACCGGGAAGGTGAGGCTTAGGGTGGATGGGGTGGAATGGGAAGCTGGTGGCGGTGGAGGGGTATACCTATGTATGCTTGGGGGTAGTGTGGTTTGTTGAGGGAAGAGATTGATCCGAGGTGAGGGAGGTAGTTTATAAGTTTCTGCATGGCATATTTCCATCTGGGGCAGCAACAGGGATTGGTGGAAGGGAGTGGTTAGTGTTGTGTGGGGAAGCGACTCTTATCATGTAGTTTTTTTGTGATAGGTTGGGGCGCGGGAGTGGTTTAGTCATGTGTTGGATTGCTGAATATTTTGGTGCTGAGGGCTTTAAGTTTGATGTGAGTGGTATGGATAAGCGGATCCAAAGGGTGGGTATTTGGTCACTGATTTCATTTATTATTCATGAGTGATGATCAGTGGGGCGCTGAGCGCATTAAGATGATGATAGCGGGTTTTAGGACTAAATGCCGAACTAAAGAGATTATGGGGAAATGGGGGGTGGGTCTCCGGAGGGTTATTGGAACCCCACAGTGTGGGGTTAAAGGGAGAGGAAGGGAGGCTGGTTTTCCGTTACAAGGGGGTTAGTGTGAGGCTGATAGAGGGAGAACAGAGGTGGTACATTTCAGGATAATGTGTGTAATAGGGTGTCAACTGTCGTGTGTTGTTGTGTATTTACATGTGTGAGGGCTCTGTTCAGTTACATGATGGGGTTACTATCTGAAAGATCTGGAGAAGGGTCGTGGGGTTCTTATAGTGTGGCATGCACCAGGAAGGGGGTAGGGATCAGGTGTGTGTCATGGACGGTTAATCGTTAGAGCATTCGCCTGGCAATCGCACTGAGTGGTTCTCTTGTTGCTGACACCTGGTGGCCAACGAGAGTTACTGATTTTCAGCAAGATGGTGACTGGAGGAAGGAGGAGGATCAACACCGTGTGTTGAAGTGTTGCGAGGAGCAGTGTACCCGGATAATTGAATGTTTTATTGCCTGCGATTATCCAGTGATGCTTATGGCATTGGAATTGAGGAATTACGAGGCATAGCGCTGAATGGGCGCACAGAATTTTCACATGAAGTTTGCTACGACATGGCATATGAGAGGATTGTGGACAGCTTCCAGGACAAACGATGTGATCAACGCTGGCCTGGAGGTACGCTTGAGAGATGTATCAAGATATTATACCTATATTCGAGTCCTAAACGTGCCATTTGAAGTTTTGGATGGGGATATTTTGTGAGCTTCAACAATTTGGAGTGGTGCATACGGCCGTGATGGGCAAATGGACCGACGGAATTTACGCAGGATTACAGGAAGGGTCATATTCCTTAAATGACTCTCCAACGGCCTATACCTTCGCATGTTGTCCTTGATGATTTTAGGACTCAAGTCTACGTCACATACGCCGGTCAACAACGAACCTGCAGACTATGTGGGGCGTATGATCATGTTGCAGCTGCTTGTGGGAGGAGGACAGATGGTCGTCAGGAAGAACGAATGGATGACAAGGTGGTTGACAGGACAGAGAGTGTGGTGCAAGTACCACCAAGTGTGGGACAGAGTAAGCGGTGTGATGAGGTGGACGAGACGGCGCACCTGTGAGACACTGCCTGAAGGCTCGGGGCAGAAAAGCCGGAGGGGGAATGCTTCTGTGGATGGGGAGATTTTGCAGGGGATCTGCCTCATATTTGCAAGATGCCCTCAGAGATTTTCTTGGCACACTTGGAGAAGAGTCCCTTAGAGCCGGGAGTTGAGCATGTGGAGTCTGTGGAGTTGCCTGGGGAGGGTGGGATTACATCACATGCCGGGAATCTAACCTGGTGGTGCAGGATGTGGTGGCTGTGGTTCATAGGCAGGACGAACAGTTGGAAAATGTGGCTATGGATTACAGTAGTGATTCACGTAAAAGGCCTGTGGGTGGGTCCGATGAGGACATGATCACACCCGCGCAGAAAGTTTGTACAAAGTCATGGGTAGATGCTGCCTGCAAGGGTAAGGGTGGGGTGTCAGGAAGAGAAGGGCTTAAACGTGGTCAGGTGTGAAGGCGAAGGAAGGAGGAGCGCCAAAAGTCCAGAGGTATCGAGGAAAACCCCCTATGTTGTCTTCAGAAGTCTCACTATAAATGTTAAAGGCCTTCGGGTCGAGGTGAAACGACGGTGGCTTGAGGTGACTATGAGACGTTATCAGGTAGATATTTGTTTTGTACAAGAACATAATTTCAGGTGTGCGAGGGAATTGTGTTTGAATGGGTACAGAGTGTATGCAGGTGATTCAGGGAAATTAAAGGGAGGGGCTGCTGTGGTCATGCACGAGGTCAGTTCTTTTAAGTTATTAGCGTGGGAGACAGGTGAGGAGGGTAGGGTGGTGAAGGTGGACGGGGTATGGGGAGATGTATGAGTGAGTTTTATAAGTGTGTATATGCCAGCGGATCTCTGCAGGAGTACTAAGGAACGTTTCGTAAAGGATGTTTTGCTGTATCATTTGAGAGGACTGCCTGAGATAACCATTATAGGAGGAGACTGGAACTGTGTCATACAGGGTAAGGATGTAGAGTCCAGGGGAGCGGGCTGTGTCCTGGGAGTGCTGAGGGAGGTACTAGGAGCAGCCGGGATGATGGATGTAGTTAGGGGAGGAGGTTGGTGTGTGGAGCACACTTTCGTGAGGCGGGGATATCAGGCGTGCCTAGATAGGATTTATGTAACTAAGGAGATACAGGTTGGTAAGGTAGAAGCTATGGACGTGGGATATTCTGATCATAGGGTGTGTTGACAGATATTAGCTGGGAAGAATGATTAAAAGGTATGACAGCTACTGAAACTGAATATAAGTTACTGCAGGAGTTGGTGAGGGAGATAGTTTGCTGCATGATGGCAGGGGCAATGGGAGAGAGGTCAGCATGCGGGGACTTACTGAGCTGGTGGGGAAATGGGCAAAGCCGTGTATTAGGAAGCATTATACAAAATGGGCAGGAAGAGAATTGGGAAATTCGGATTACAGAGGTACTTGGAGGGTCAACTGGAGGATTGTTACAAAAGGGCGGGAATTTAGGATGGATGAGATGGGTATTCTGAAAGAGCGCCTGAGAGAACTGCAGAATGAGCGATTTAATGCGACATGCGTGAGAGGAGGACTAGAGGAGGTCTTGGGAGACAGGCCATCGGCCTGTGTTCTCCGACGGTTTAGGAAGAGGCAGAGGGACACAACTATGATGATGTTGGAGGTCTGTCGGGAGTTGGGGGTATAGGGAAGGACAATTGTCCGAACTACTGAGGGAATGAGTAACTATGCAGATCACTGGGCAAAGAGTACTTGCAGGAGGAAGAGGGAGGGGGAAGGGACAGGACAGTAGTAGGGACGGGATTAGGTCTATTGTTAGTAAGGACGACAGGAAAGAAATGGAGGGAGATTAGTGAGAAGAGGTATGGGAGGCAGTGCAGGGTTTGAGCAAAGGAAGGCACCTGATTTTATGGTCTCCCAATGATTTCTATGTGCATAATTGGGAGCCCCTAAGGATTGTTTAGTTAAAGTATTCAATTGTATGAAGAATAGGAGGTATTGGGAGCATGCAGAACACTGGGGTTATAGTTTTGGTGAAGAAAAAAGAGGAATGTAGGACGATGAAGGATTATAGATTTATAACATTAATGTTGCGGATTATAAGATCTTCGCAAAGGTACTAGGTAATAGGCTTAAGAAAGTGGTGGAATGGTCTTACATAAGGGACAATGCGGAATCCCAGGTAGAAGCATGGTGTGGGTCATGGTCAAATTAGGGATTTTATTGAGAGTGGTGAAGGAGGGGTGTTGAGTATCGATTGGAGTGCGGCTTATGATAGTGTTGACAGGAGTATGTTGTATGATATCATGAGGAGGCAGGGTTTTGGGAATGAATTAGTAGGGTGGGTAGAGACTCTGTATGCAGAGCCAAGGTTCGGATACAGATAAATGGTAAAATTAGAATGGAGGTGCCTATGGATAAGGGTTTAAGAAGGGCTGCCCCTTGTCCCAGGTATTGTTTGTTGCATGCAAGACCCCTTTATCGTTTAGTTTCAGGAGGAAGGGCTGAGGGACGGAAGGGATGTAGGATAGTTGGATATGTGGATGATACTACTGTACTAGTGAGAGATGTAGAGGAGTTAGTGAATGTGGGGCGTTTTGTAGAGATTTTGGGAAGGCTACTGGGATGAAAGTAAACTTTGCGAAATCTAAATTGTTGGAGGTAGGTAGGTGGGTAGGGGGAGGCTTGGTGAGGGCAGGGGGTGGGCAATAGTGGAACAGGTGAAGATTTGTGGGGTGGTGTACCGGCAGACCCGGTGGAGGCCCGGGCGGTTAATGCAGAGGTGGTAGTAAGGGAGGCTATTAGCGTATGGGTGGATGGCAGCCTGGGACGTCACATTGCATCAGAGGGTGGTGATCATTAATTCATTAGTGTTTAGTAAACTGTGGCATGTGGCGAGGTGTTCCCATTATTTTGAGGATGAAAATGCAGAGAAGGGCATTACGTTATATATGGGGTTATGGGAGGGCGGGGTTAAGTAAGGAAGTGGTAATGACGAGGATACGTCAAGGAGGTTTGGGGCTCATCCCGTTAGCAAGGCGTCTGCAGTGTGTTTACATTAAGCATCGATACCTCAGGGTGGGTGGGGTGCGGGGAGGAGAGTGGATTGGTTATGGAAGATGTCAGAAGGTGGTGGAAGGGAAATGATCTGAGGAGTGTGAAGGAATGTTGAGGCGAATCATGGTGGTTAAGGAGCCGAGGCGGATCACTGCGAGTCTCCTGGGCAGGGGAGGGGTGCATGGGGAGGTGCTGCATTTGGCAGCGATATACCCTGTGTATGATTGGATGGGTATATGGAAGGGATTAAGAAAGTTGTGGCTCAAACCCAGAGTACGTGAATTTGTGTATAGGTTTTTAATGGGGATCGTTGCATCAAAGGCAATTTTGTTCCGTATGGGGATAGGGGAGGGAGGGCTGTGTGATAGATGCGGGAGGAGGATACAGCGTATCATGTGGTGTATTTTTCTCCTTTATTGAAAGTTGTGCGTGAATGGTTTGGGAAGGTGTTACCAGGGTGGGGGAGAGGGCTTTCAACATTACGGGCCTTGAGCTTTGATGTGGAGGGTGGGAGGGGAGGTGAGATGGGCGGTATTGTACCTAGTGGCAGACTACTTGTATGTGTCATGGGGAATGAGGGGGTGTCAGGGAGTGTAGAGTCAAGGCTTTGGCTGCTGTGTTTTATAGGACAAAATGTAGAAATAGGATCTTAATGGTCGGAGTGTGGATTCAGCATTTTCTGTGGGTTATAGGGAGTTGGCGGTGGGTAGTTTACTAGAGCTGTGAGGAGGGTTTAAAAGGACTGGCCGGCGACAGGGAGGGGGTATACATGGTGGGGAAGGACATATGAATGAAGGGGAGGGTGGGTGGGTGACGTTGGACTCAGCGGGCATATGACACATGACTGGAATGTGCGATGTGTGTGGTATGATGGGAGACGGGTGGAGGGAACCCCTATGGAGTAAAGGTGTCAGGGTAACCATAGTGGCTTTTCTTCATAACCTACTGGACTGGTGATGTATAGTTATAGGTGTAGAAAGTTACCTTTAAGCTGTGCTTATATAGGGTTATTATTTTTTTCACACACTTGGGTATGAACCGTTTTCCAACATGTTGTATGTAACTTAAGGTTTCCTGAGATGGGTTTCTCATGTTCCATTTTGTGCCTTACTGTTGTGGAAGGCAGTTTTGGGTAGATTTTGTGTTGTAAACTGTCTACCTTTGTTAATTGTGTTTGTGTAAATATTAATTTGCTTATTGTGCAGGCTGATCTATCCTTATATACATAATCTACTTTTTCGGAATGACATCATTCCTTTATCTGTTTTTATATTGTATAAAAAAGTTTTCAGTTTTAGAGATGAGTCATATGTTCTGTGCTACTACGTTATTATACACTGGTGAATATGTATGTTTTTGCTTACTGTGTAACTTAATTATTTATGTTAATGATCAACAGTGTGTGTAGTTTTGTAGGGGTTGGCGCTGTTAGTATAATTATTATATTGTTACAATTGATGTGTTTATATTGTCTTCTAATTTTGTAAGTTATTCGCCACCCAGCTCTCGTGAGAGAAGGGTGTGCTACTCTGGTCTCTGGCCCCTGGTGGAGACTGTGAGCAACTTTATTTTCACTGTCATGGCGGCGGTGGGCAGACGCCGCATCAACACCGTCTGCATAGACATGGTTACAGGAGTAATTCAACCTGCTGTGGCGGCTACAGTAATACCTACTATTCTTCGTGATATATATAACATTGATATGGAGGAACTGTATAGAGTGGCACTAAATGGCATGAACAGGATCTTCGTGAAGTTGTTAACGGCTGCAGCATATGAGACATTGGTAGAGTGACATCAGGACAACGTCTACACGGTCAATGCGACGTTGCAGGTGCGATTAAGGATGTCGCGCACCTACACATGGTAAAGGTAAAGAATATGCCTTTTGAGGTGGATCAAATGGATGTGGGACGTGTCTTCAGCGAGTATGGGACAGTACATCTGGCAACGGCAGAAAAGTGGAGTGTGGGACCCATGGAGGGACTTCCTGAGGGATCTTTCACCTTAAAGATGTCGTTAAGGAGGCCCATTCCATCTTACATCATTATGGCTGAGTTTCTACGCAAGTGTACGTGACTTACGCAGGACAAAGGAGGACGTGCAGGATATGTGGAATTTTGATCATGTAGCAGCGGATTGTTTGCGGAGAGGTGCTCAACGAACCGCTGAACGCAAGATCCGACAGAACCACAGGGAAAGTATGAGGGGACAGCTGGTGATGAGGGACAGCAGCAAAGAACCAGGAGCTGGAGTGAAATAGTGGAGGTGTGGCAGAACCGTGCCACCCATCAGAGCCTACTTTGGAGAGAGAGGTGAATGAAAAGGAGGTTGAGGAAGTACCTGTGATAGAGGAAGGCATGGATGTGCCTCTGGTGAAAGTGATTCAGGGATTACTGGATGATCCATTACAGGTGTTGCATGTTGGGGATGGGGCAGATTTCGTGGAGGAGGCAAGAGTTGGGATTGACTCGGGCAGGAGAGTCCTGAGGTAGCAGCATTGGGCGTGAGTGCGTCCAATGTGGAGGTGCATCAGAGTGATAGTGGGGACATGATGGAGGTGGGGAGCGGGTCGCTGAAGCGATCTGGCACGGTCAAAGATCATGATGATATCTTGACACCGGCCCAGAGGGTCACGAAAAGCCTTTGGTGGAAGTGAAGGGAATGACAGGGGAGGGAGTTGGTAAGAGATGATGGTAAGGATGCTGCTATGGGCAGCAAAAGTGTGGGCAAGGGGGGTGGTAAAGGAAGGATAATGTCACAGGCCGTGCAGAGGTCGAAAGGTAAACCCACTCATTTATATTCCAGTGTCTAACTATTAATGTTAATGGGTTGAGGGCAGAGGTCAAGCGACGGTGGGTAGAGGGAACTTTGAGACGGTATGGTGTGCAAGTGGGGTTCCTACAGGAGCACAATTATAGATGTGGACGTGAATTATGTTTGCAGGGATATGAGGTGTATGCAGGGTCTTCAGGGAAATTAAAAGGGGTGTGGCAGTGGTCATTAGCACGTCAAGCCCCTTTGTTCTACGAGCGTGGGAGGAAGAGTGGGGTGGGGCAGGGTGGTAAGGGTGGAGGATTGGGGGGTGAAGGTTTGTTTCGTAGGGGTTTATATGCCGGGGAGGCTTCTCGAAGAGTGAAAATTGATTTTTAAACGATTACATGGTGGGGGCATTGGGAGGTTTGCCGGGCGTGGCAATATTGGGAGGATTTTAATAGTGTAATTAGAAAAAGGGATGTGGAACCAGGGGAGCGGGTTGTGAGTTGGGGGCGTTGAGGGATTTATTGAGTAGTGCAGGTTTTAGGGATGTAGTGGGAGGGGGGGTTTTTGTGGAGTATACTTTTGTTAAGAAGGGATATGCGGCGCGTTTGGATAGGGTATATGTGACGGGGAGGGTGGTTGTAGGGAGGGTGCAGACTTTTGATGTGGGATTCTCGGATCATAGGGGTGTTCTGGCAGATGTGAGTTGGGAAGGGGTGTTTAGGTGGTATCAGAGTTATTGGAAGCTGAATGGTAGATTATTGACTGGCATGGGTAGGGCGGATGATTTTAGGAGGTGGTGGGGGTCATTGTGGGAGCAAAGAGGAGAGGATAATAATGATTTGGTGGAATAATGGGAGAGCTGTGCGAGAGGAGGTGTGCTGGAGGTATGGTCTACAAAAGTATCTTGAGGGGTTGTTGCAAGGTTGTTATGAGCGTGGAGGAGTGCAGGTGATGGATGAGATTCGAGGTTTGAAAGAAAGACTGAGGGATTTGCAAAATGAGAGGTTTGATGCGTGCAGAGTGAAAGCGGGTATGGATGATGTTTTATGGGGTGACAGACCATCGCGGTATGTTATGGGCAGGTGTATGGGGCGCAGAGAGGCTATGATGATAGACTACCTGGATGTGGAGGAGGATTTGGAAGGATTCAATAGGGGTCAACGTTTACAGACGACTGAGGCGATGGGAGTTTACATAGATAAGTGGTTTGAGCGTATTTCGGAGCAAGGGTGGGGGAGGATGAAGGTGAGATTGTAGAGGAGGGGTGGTAGGGGTTTTGGGGGACAAGGACAGGTTGTGTCTGAGGAGAAATAACAGAGGAGGAGGTGGGAGGCGGTGAATGGAATGAGTAGGAAAGGCCCTGGTATGGATGGTATGGTGAATGAATTTTATAGGGCACATTGGGATGTGTTGAAGGAATGTATGGTGGCCTTGATGAATTGTATGAAGAGTAGGTGTAGAATGGGAGGGAGCAGGGCATGGGGGTGGTAGTATTAGTTAAGAAGAGTAATCAGGGGAACATGGTGCAGAATTATAGACCTTTGGTAATGATGAATGCAGATTATAAAATCTTTGCAAGGTTTTGGGGAACAGATTGAAGAGAGATTGCAGAAGGTGATAGGAAGGACAACGTGGATACCAGGTAGGTGTATGATTGAGGGACATGAACGATCAAGGGATTTATAGAGGGGCTGGGGAGGAGTATTAGCGTTGGACTGGAAGGGGGCATATGATAGGTGGAGAGAGGGGTGCTGTATGCGATCATGAGAAAACAGGGGTTTGGTGAGGAGGTAGTTAGGTGGGTAGAGATGGTGTATTCGGGGCTACTGGGTGTGCAGGTGAATGGGAAATTGGGAAGGTTTGGTACGAATGGATAGGGGTTTCGACAGGGATGTCCATTATCCCAGATATTGTTCCAAGGCATGCAAGATCCCTTTACAGGATGATTGTGAAGAATGTGGGGTGGGTGGGATACAGGCAGGGAGGAGGAAATGATATAGTGGGTCGTGGACGATACCACGGTGCTGGTGAGAATGGAAGAGGGATTGAAGATTATTGAGGGCCTAAGGGTGTTTTGTGCAGCTACGGGTATGAGAATTAATGGGCGAAATCGTGTTTGTTGGAGGTAGGGGTTTGGATTGGAGGTAGATTGGCTGAGAGATATGGGTGGATTATTGTGGATAGTCTGAAAATTTGTGGTATTATGTATATGGGTGACAGTATGGAGGCCAGGAGGGTGAACTCTGGGAAGGTGGTGCAACTAGCGCTAGATAGGTTGGCGAGTTGGAGGGCGGGGATCTTTCCTCTGCATCAGAGGGTGATAGCGGTGAACGTGCTGATTACAGTAGACTGTGGCACTTGGAGTGGTTTACCCTCTGATGCAGGAGGATGTGAGAGGGTTGGAGGTGAGGGTTTTTAAGTACATTTCGGCTTTCAGTAAACACTGGTTAGGGGGGTTGGGGCTTATTTGGGTGGAAAGGAGGTTGATGTGTTTGTTTGTGAAACGGTGTATGGGTGGCTGGAGGCACTGAGGGGGCTACCGTGGGAGCGGTGGAGCGGGAGGTGCGCAGATGGTGGGGGGGTATCGTTGGGGACGTGTTGGGATATATTGCGGCATTTGGTGATTGTGAGGAGGGGCAAAAGTGAAGGCTAGTGTTTTGGAGGTCGCGTGTGGGGGAAGGATGTGATTGGAGGGTGGCTGAATCCCATGTATGATTGGGGATCGATCTGGAGGGTTTGAAAGGTATGAGGATTAGGGCTGGGGATAGGGAATTAATGATAGGTTTCTACATGGGGTGAGTGGCGGATAAGGTATTGTTATTCGGATGGGCATTGTTGGAGATGGGTGCTGTAAAAGATGTGGGTGCAAGAAACAGTGATGCATGCTATATATTTTGTGAGGAACTGGGGGTGGTGAGAGAATGGATAGGCAGGGTGTTGAGAAAATGGGGGTGGGGGTATTTCAGTACTGAGGGCTATGAGTATGGATATACGAGGGGTGGGTGATAGAGAAGCAGGGTTTATGGTATTTAATGGTGGATTTCGTGTGTGTGTCCTGGAGACTGAGGGAGCAGGGGGTGGGGGAAAGGATTAGAGCTATGGGGGCACATGTATAAGAGTAAATGCAGGAATCGGGTGGTGTATGGGAGTAAATGGGAGTCTGCATTTTCTGATGAGTATAGGAACATGGTTTTGCTGGATGTATTGAGACGAGAAGGGGCTTGACGTGGTAGGAGGGTAAGCTCATCCTGGTTAAGGTATGACGAGTGAGCGTGGAGTTTGGATGTGTATTAGGGTGTAGTTCTAGGTGGGGGAGGTGTCTGTTGGGTCATAGTGGAGGGGATTTTAATTATCAGGGGAATTTTAGCGGTTGTGGGGAGATAAGTGGGTTTAAGGTATGTGTGCATGGAGGGGGTTGGATGACTAATGACGCAGGGGGGGTGGCTTTTCAAGTGGGGGGGAGGGTTTTGATTATAGGGGTTAATCTTTTTGTAAGGGGTTTGAGTGGGTTTACCTGACGGTTTTTCTTGGTCGGAGAGGCATGGGTCTGGAGTATGAGTATGGGGAGCTTCTCTGTTGGATGATGATGTAGGGAATACAAAATATTAGCCTCATGAACCTGTTTTGTATCGTTAAACGATCATAAAAAAGGGTTTCACGTTGTAATTAACATTGTGCGTTGTGTATGCATACGTGAAAAGTATAGTATTTCCTATACGTGTTATTTTTATTGTGGGTACTGTTATGTTTAATTGTATAAAACCTGTGTGTTGGATAATATTACGTCATATAATTGTACGGAGTAAAAACAGTTGTAAGTTAAAGTTTAATGAATGAGGAGTGGTGACGACTATCAGTATGGTGTGTTAGGTTAGATATATTTTTAGTATGATATATGATATGACCTTGTTCAGAACAACCGGATTTTATAAATGTTCATGTTGTAACTGAGTACATTATCAGTTACGCCTTGTTGCGTATAAACTATATGAATATATGTTGTTTGTTAATATGATGTTCTGACAGGTTTGTTAATGTAGTGGGAGGGAGGGTTACCTTATAAGAGAAGGAATAAGGTACAGGGTTTAGGGCCTGCTTTAGTTTTATGTGTTTGGTAGATATATTTGCATGTGACACAGATGCACCCTTGTTACAAAGGGTATCGGTTTGTTTCAAGTGTATTTTGGCATTATATATGTTATGCTCTTTTATGTATGTCATGTATAAGGTTGTAAGTCATATAGGGTGCACGGGAATAATTGGATGTCATGTATCTAGTGTTGCGGTTTTTGGCATCTATTGGTGTGGCATTTTTCATTGATGTACTATATTGTAGTAAAAATTTTAAATAAAATATAAAAAATATATGTCACAAGAATACATGATTTCAGTTGAAAAATAAAATTATTTGAGCTTAAGTTATTCTGTATCAGCTATAATATCGAGTAAAAATATTTGAAAACAACTGAAATGCAATTGGGTGGATTTTTTTTTTTTTTTTTTTTTATTTTATTTAAACCATTACAGATACATAAACTATTATCAATACATATATCCCAATCTCACAGACATATATTACAATACCATTATCAATACCTTAATCCCCGTCCGCCTCATGACACTATACAATATTTCCCTTACACATCCTGAACACCATACTGCTAATTACATAGGTGATACCTATCTTTGACTTAAGTAAGCCGGAATATCACAAAAACACATTATATCCCACTTCCCAAATCTCCAAAAAACCCTAACCAATTCCAAATCATCATTACATTATCCTAAAATACCATAAATGTCTGTGGCCTTAATTACCACACAAAATAATATTAAAACAGAATACATCTTGTTCTGAAAATCCCCCCCATACACCCCTCCAGTACTTCCCCTACAGTACACAATACATAATATCCCTACATACACAACATCATGATTACTAAACACCATACAATTAAATATTTTGGCAAACCATACATGCTTCATCAGTGAATATAAAACCAGGCCCCACAAAGACCTGAAAACATAACCCTAACCATATATATAACATTATGTATGAAAGTCAAATAAAAAAACTACAGATACTTCCAGCTTGACCTGTAACCTGTGTACAAGCATATTTTTGATCATCCAAGCAAATCGCCCATAGGTACAACACATAAACCCTATGTATTGTGCATCTCAGGTGACATACCCGATCATCGCAGGCCTCATAAGCCCCATATCTGCTCGCCACCATCATTCT
>WNWK01048697.1:0-13459 GCA_009830355.1 Cherax destructor | reverse complement strand
GCGAGCGATTGAAAATTGCCGCACCGTCGAGGAGAAGCCGGAATCAAGGTCAGAGAAGAGCGAAGGTCAGACGTATCGAAAGGGCCAGTCGGGACCCTGGTACCTGAAGCAGGTGACGAACCAGCACCAGCAAGAGGTACAGGGGCATGAGAGGTGTCCAAAGAGTCATCCGTTAACGAGGCAGGGTCAGTACTGGGTGCGGTATCAGGAAGGGGCCCGGGGTAGTGGGTTCATGGATTGGGTCAGCCATGGTTAGGTTACTTCTTTCTTTTTATTTTTAAGAAAAAAGAAAGAAGAAAATAAAATAAAAATAAAAAAAGAATAAAAAAGGGGAACGTGGAGGAATAGGTCCTAGGAGGAATGAAAGGGAGCGCAAATCCCCTCCGTGCCCAAGAGGACCTCAACACCGCAAGTAGTGCAGATGCTGCATGGAACCCGTGCCAACCCTACCCTTCACGCCAGTAAACCAGCAATCCGGGATAGCAACCTCACATCCACCGAGCCATCTCGGCGGACAAAGAGAGGGCGGCCGGACATCCGCCACAAAGCATACCGCTTCGGCCACCACCCCGGAATCCGAAAGGTGGCCTCCAGAGATACACCCGTCGCCCGAAAGATACCCAAAGCCACCCCGGGTGACCGGAGAGGATCGGGACATCCCAGGCGATCCAGATTCCACGGCAAACTACACCACCGCCAAGGACCTCAACGGAATGGGATGGACTACGATACCCTTCCCCCTACCTAGGAACTAGAATGCCTGAGGAGAGAAGCTCCCAGGGTAAAACTGGGAAGGAAATAAGGGAGGGATGAGGAGGAGGAGGAAAGGGAAAAGGGAGGATGGGGAGATGGGAAAAGGGAGGGGGATTGGGGGTTAATTAGGTTCGGTCTGAGGAAGAAGACCAAAAGGTCCAATTCCTCAGACCGATAGCCTCTTTACCACGTCAAGGAGCCCCCCTTAAAGAGGTTCAGACAAGGTTATTTTAGTATTTACTGGTAATGAATTCCAGATTCTGGGGCCCTTTATGTGCATAGAATTTGTACATAGGTTGATATGGACACGGGGTATATCAAAAAGTGATCTGTGCCTTGTGTTGTGGTCATGGGTCCTATTAAAGTTGGTGAGGAGAATTTTGAGCGGAGGGTTTATATTAGAGTGTAGAGTTCTATATATGTAGTAGGCACAAGAATAAGTGTGAATGTTCTTTATGGTGAGTAGTTTTAGGCTTTTGAATATTGGCAGAGTATGCTGACTTACCCCGTGGCCTGGCTGGCAAAGCTCTCGCTCCAGGTAAACACAAGCGGAGGGCCCGGGTTCGATTCCTGGCGGGGTGGAAACATTTCAACGCGTTTCCTTACACCTCTTGTCCTGTTCACCTAGCAGCAAATAGGTACAGCATTAAGCCCATAGGGGATCATACCATACAGTGTAGGGGGATTGGGAGGTAATCAGGTGCAATCCAAGGAAAGGGAATACAAGTGCAATCCCTTGGATTAAGAGTCCCTTACTGACATCAAGGTATCTGGTAAATTAGACACATATGCAACACTTGGGTATCTTTATTGATGAAACGTGTTGCATATGTGTCTAATTTACCAACTCGTCGGTTCTCTGAACCATTCATCTACATCAAGGTATCTTCCTTGATTGGATTCTGTCAGAGGCAATTCGGTGTTTGAGGAAAGGTCACCTTGACCTTGTGCATAAGGCTACATTCTCACTAAAGTACTACATGTTCCTGTGTTTAACAGTGACCATGAAAACACTATAGTTTAAGAAATTTCACATACTGAAAATCATGTTTTTACAAAAAAATCTCTTTGAATTTGTTAGCATCTTATGAATTTTTAGCCACCCCCCCTCCCCTTTCCATTTGAAATCCTCGCTCAAGCCCTCTGATTGAAATCCTGGCTGCATCACTGATCTTGGTACTTTGGATCTTCCCACAAGTATCTATTCATCTTCACCCCCTCGAGGGAGGAGCCTTGATGCTGGTGAGAGGCTCTTGATGTCAGGAATTGGACCTGCCCTCCCACTCCTTGGATCAAACATTATCAACTTATATTTCCCCAGGTGCTGCATGACCCTACATGTTTAGCTCCAACCTGTATCATTATATTCATGGGAAGTGCTAAACTTGTAAGGATCATTCAGCATCTGGGGAATGTAAGGCAATCAGGTTTGATCCAAGGAAGGGCAGAGACAACTCCAATTCCTTGAATCAAGAGCCCCCCACTGGTATCAAGGGATCTCCATTGAAGGGCATTATTTTGTGTGTGTGTTTCATGAGAAGCCAAGTCAAGGTAAACCAGAGGGAATACTTAGAATGCTGGTATCAGGTTCAGGCAACAAATGGTTGCCTGATAATGGTTGCAGGTTCTGAGGGTCCATGAGACCGAGTCATTGTCTCACTGATCGTATATAAAATGGGAAAGGGAAGGGTAGGAGCAGCTCTGAGAATAAATGAAAAGAAACCTTGTACCCACCCAGAACCACGGTCACTACCACTGTGACAGGTAGTGCTGTTGTTCCTTGGAAACCATATCTTTACCTGCCTGTTGCACAACACCAAAATGTCACCTCTAGAACGGACTGAATAAGGCTTAGCAAAACCACCTGATTAAACAATTATTATTATTATTATTATAATCAAATAGAACCTGATTAGACAAGAGCACTAATTCTGCAATCATTTTTCAGAAAATAATGGAGATGGATAAATTGGAATGAATGCCACTCCTGGATCAGCAGGCAACCTCCAGTAATACTTGTCATCAGAGGCCCTGCCAGATTATGACCACTTGACATCTCACTCAAGTGTCACCTGATAATATGATCTGATCTTCATTAAGTGGAGTGACAAGACCATTGCAGCACTACTTATGGAGGCTATGTTAGAACAGGCCTGGTAGTGGTCCCTTTTTCCCTCTGTCTAAGTGCCGAAATTTCACAAGAGGGAAAAATCTACCCACTAATGAGGCCAAACAAAGAGAGGGACGATTAAAAGTTACATATTTAAATTTCATCCAAGGAAGGGTACAAAAGGTCTAATCTTTGGACCAAGAGCCACTTCACTATGGTAAGGGATCATTCTTGACAAGGAGCTCTCCTATATAATACAGTTGAAAAGGAAATATTTTCAAACATTGCAACATGTTCTCCATGGGGAAGTGGAACAGAATTCTTCCTCCGTAAGCCATGCGTGTCGTAAGAGGCGACTAAAATGCCGGGAGCAAGGGGCTAGTAACCCCTTCTCCTGTATATATTACTAAATGTAAAAGGAGAAACTTTCGCTTTTCCTTTTGGGCCACCCTGCCTCGGTGGGAGACGGCCGACGTGTTGAAAGAAAGAAGATTGCAACATGTAGAAAACTATGGCAGTTATAAATTCTCATTAATATTAAGTGCTGTGTAGGAAATAAACTTCAATGATGCTCATACCAAGTTTAATTCACATTTTAATATATATACATAAATACAAGATAAATACCGTGAACTTATTACCTTTTTTTTTAAATAGACTATTAAGGCAAATTCATCAACAACATATTACTATTAATCAACAACAGTAGCAGCAGTAGCCAGAGAAATCCATGATCCAGAATTTTGAGCAGGAGTCCGAGTTTCCTTAAGGTCTATATCCTTATTCTACAATAAGGAAAGTAACCCTTCCTCACTCACTGTAAGCTAAAGCAATACAGCACACTATATATTATGGAAGGCAACAGTTCTCCTCAGACTGAGATGCTGACACAAGTAAGAAACACACACACACCATGTAATTATGTGAACAAGAGGAAAAATAAAGTCATTCAATACTGTTAATAAATCATTAGTGTTCCTAATGTGTTTTAGTGATTGTATTATCTATCACACATACTTTTTTTATGTTTAAAAGACCTTTTTTTATTTTTAATTGGAATTTGTGTAACAGTCTATGGTACTCCCTACAAATGTACCATTTGCTTAACCTTGAGTTTAAACAGTAACCACTGGTCTCCAATACTAACAGCATTATAGGTTACTGGAAAAAATGGTATCAATAAATTAAAATGAAAAAGGCATTCATGTCAACTCCGCTAAAATAAATACATACAGCAATCCACCATGTTCTAAATGCACATTTCCTAATTTTTGTAAAGCCTTTACTGACTTGCTACACATACTTCTGTGGTTACAAATCCTTCAGTGACTCATTACACACACTTCAGTGGTCACACAATTCACTCAGTGAGTACACACACACTAAGTCACTCATCCATCAGTGACTCACAAAACACACTTCCATGGTTGCACATACACTTCTATGGTCACACTCACACTTGTATGTTCATGTAGTCTTGCCCCTTTATAAGCCTTCTTGTCATGTTTCCTTTTATAGTTCCTTGATAATGTGAGTAGTCACGAAAGCGCTTGGAATTCCTCTATTTTTTCATAGTGGTTGTCTTGCATATATATACATACTTGAATGGCCATACACACACACACTCATGGAGCGGGTAGAGTGACCGAGTAGCGGCCAGTGAAGAGGTGGGGCCAGGGCCTGTAACTCGACACCTGCAACCACAACTAGGTGAGTACACTTTTGTGGTCACAGGCACACTTCTCATCACACACACTTCTGTGGTCACAGGCACATGTCTCTTCACATGCACACTTCTGTGGTCGCAGATTCTTCATTAGGAAGAGTTCATGGAAGTAAACGGATTATCAATTACAGAATTACTATTTACAATGGAATTCAAGACAATTACATTTCTGAATACAGGTCATACCAGTTTACCTCAATAAATTAACATGTATAACTGAACAATTATACATGTACAGTGGTACCTTGACTTACGAGTGCTTCAACTTACGAGTTTTCTGAGTTACGAGCCGTCGCCCGGTCGATTTTTTGCTTTGAGTTGCGAGCCAAAATCTGAGTTATGAGCGAAAAGAAAATATTTACTGAAAAAAAAAAAAATTACTGAAAAAAAAAATATTTACTGAAAAAAAAAAAAAATTACTGAAAATGACATTTGGTAAGAACCCCTGCCTATATGGCACAATGAAAGGTGGTTTAGGGACTTGGTACTTATAAAACAATGCTGGTGTGATGTTCTCACTGGAGGTAATTGTGTAATTATCTTTAGTTATTCTGCTAAGTTTTTGACATTTGCAAAATATCTTGCCCTTTACTCCCACACAAATCCCAAAATATTTAGAATATTTTCAATATGCCACAAGCCAATTGTTGAACAATCATTTTTTTATGATTCCTGTCAATATTATTGCATTTACTTCAATAATAAATGGTGGGCTTCATGAAATGTCAATAACTTACTTCCGAGATATTCATATATCACTGCACTAGTTAAGTTAGCCTCTCAAAAACTCCATTTTCTCTTACCCAGGACCAAAGATCACATTATAGGAAGGAGCAGTAATGATTTTATATGCTCTGACTGGTCCTGGACACTCGCCATATTATGGCCTATTTTATTCATTCTAGAGAGAGTATATATGTATCATATTTCTATGTTACTTATAGTGTTTATTATGTCATATTAGATCAATTCTGATAGATAAATAAGCCGTAGAGTTGATATTATCATTATATTGAAGTACATGTACAGTGGTACCTCGACTTACGATATTTTTTCATTCCAGAATGCTGTTCAAGTGTCATTACCAAACGAATTTATCTCCTTAAGAAATGTTGTAAAATAGACTAGTCCTTTTAGACCCCCAAAATTACACTTACAAAAGCATTTAAAAAAATAAACTTACATACAAGGGTGAGTTTGGGGACCATCGTAAGTCGAGGTACCACTGTATTTTCTCCTGCCCCTGGGGTGTTTTTTTTGGGCTGGAATGGATTAATGGCATTTTAATTAATTTCAATGAGGAAAATTTATTTGATATACGAGCAAATTGAGTTACGAGCTCGGTCACGGAACGAATTAAACTCGTAAGTCAAGGTACCACTGTATATGCTTGCATAATGTAGAGCATCGCCTACTTAAACTGGTCATTTATTTTATATGTCAGTCTAGCTAAATAAATTATGCAATCATATCTAAATAATATGTAGCAACAGCAAAATAAAATACAATATTGATAATGTTACACATAACCCTTTTATTGTGCAAAATAACTTAACCCATATTTTCAAAGCAAGCCTTGCCCCTGCAGCAAATATTAAACAACAGTACTGGCTTCACTTCTTAGGACTTCAGTCAAGGAGCACAGATAAACAAGCAAAGGAACGGGTGACCTTTTGACTATCTTAGGAAAATAATTCATAATCACACTATCAAGTAAATGGCTAGTCTTATGCAAAATGGCAGTGTGGTACAATCCTTACAACTGTGTAGATATTTACTGGGGAAAGCCTGGCTGGGAGAGTAGTGTCTGTCTCATGATTACTAGACAGAAAATCGTGCTCCCCAACACAATCCATGACCCATACGGGTTTAGCACTTCATATAAAACATAATATTACTGGTACTAATGTAAACATTTGCCTTTTTCTCTTAGTTACAAAAGATAAAATTCTTCTATAAGAGGTTATATTCAAACAAAAAATTTGATTCATCATTAATACACAAAAAAAGAAATCTTATGATGATCCAGTCATGATAGAAAACCACTACATGTATTAAACAATGACAAAGAACCACTTTCAAGTAACATTTAGCTAAACAACCGATGCATCATTTAACGACTTTTATCACTCAACTTTAGTGGTTTCTTAGCCAATAATAACTGGTGATCCACCAGTTATTATTGTTATAATATTCAAGAGGAAGAGCTAAGCTTATATAGCATCTAAGGGGAATGAGAGGTAATAAGGTATGATCCAATTAAAGGGAGAGCAGCCTCCATTTCCTTGGACCAAGAGCCCTTCACCAGTATGAAGGCATCCTCTCTGAAGGGAAGCAGTTACTTGAAGGGACTGTAGCTAATTGTTTGAGAAGTGCTAATTTATACACTATCAGTGTTTATCATTTAAAGCCTAGTGTGATGGAAGCCTTTCTAACCCGGTAATTACCTTTACAATGATTTTGGTTTTTCTATATAACATTTATAAGTAAAGTAGCATTCATATTAGTACAACTGAGAAATATATTATGAAACACAGTGTTGTGTACTCAGTGAGAAGCAAACTTTACAAGCTGAGGAAGACATCAACACAGGAGGCTAACAATGACTACTGCAAGCAATAAATATTATGTATAATGAAGCAATATTTTTGGCTAGAGTGAAGTCATAAAGCATGACCAGCTGTGATGAATATCACACTTGTGCAACACTTGAGTATCTTTATTGTGCAAACGTTTCACCAACCAGTGTCTTCCTCAGTCTAATACACAGAAGAATGGTTGAATATCAAAAGGAGTTTGAGGTAATCAGTCCCTCAGCCTAGAATCATTGTGATCAGTTCATCAATCTGATACGATTGATGGACTGATCACATTGACTCCAGGCTGAGGTACCGATTACCTCAAGCTCCTTCTGATCTTCAACTATTCTCTCTGTATTGGACTGAGGAAGCCACTGATTGCTGAAATGCTTCCACAATAAAGATACCTAAGTGTTGCACAAGTCTCTAATTCATCATCCTGCTGGTTCTCTGAACCATCTATCTATATGACCATCTATGTCAGGATGTGCTGCTTGAGATATGAGGGCCATAATGTTGGGGTCATGACATGAGGGTTGTGATGATGGGGTCGTGACATGAGGGTTGTGATGATGGGGTTGTGACATGAGGGTTGTGATGATGGGGTTGTGACATGAGGGTTGTGATGATGGGGTTGTGACATGAGGGTTGTGATGATGGGGTTGTGACATGAGGGTTGTGATGATGGGGTTGTGACATGAGGGTTGTGATGATGGGGTTGTGACATGAGGGTTGTGATGATGGGGTTGTGACATGAGGGTTGTGATGATGGGGTTGTGACTGAGGTGATGAGGGTTGTGACATGAGGGTTGTGATGATGGGGTTGTGACATGAGGGTTGTGACATGAGGGTTGTGATGATGGGGTTGTGACATGAGGGTTGTGATGATGGGGTTGTGACATGAGGGTTGTGACATGAGGGTTGTGATGATGGGGTTGTGACATGAGGGTTGTGATGATGGGGTTGTGACATGAGGGTTGTGATGATGGGGTTGTGACATGAGGGTTGTGATGATGGGGTTAGTTACCATTTTGTCCTAGGCACATGTCGATTAGACACTAGGCCTGTTGTATGTATGTGTGTGTGTGTGTAACGAAACACTTCGAAATGTTTTGGCCCCGCTGGGAATTGAACCCGGGCCCTCCGTGCATGAAGCAAGAGCGCTAGCCACCATGTCATCGGGGTGTGTAACATGAGGGTTGTGATGATGGGGTTGTGATGTTGAAGTCATGATATGAGGGTTGTGATGTTTGGATAGTTATGTTGGGGTTATAATGTGACAGTCATTATGTGAGGGTCATGATGAAAGTGTTATGATGTTGGGGGTCATGAAGTTGAGGTCATGAAGTTGAGGTCATGATGTGAGTCATGATGAGGGGTCACGAAGTGCGGGTAACTACATGAAGATGTAGGGGTCAATGCAGTGTGGGTAACTACATGAAGATGTAGGGGTCACGAAGTGTGGGTAACTACATGAAGATGTAGGAGCCAATGCAGTTTGGGTAACTACATGAAGATGTAGGGGCCAATGCAGTGTGGGTAACTACATGAAGATGTAGGGGTCAATACAGTGTGGCCTGCAACATCAGCTTATCAAACAGCTGTTGCTACTGATTAAATTTAAAGCAGCATGGTGAGAGTTCAGAAATAGAGTTTTCATACTATTGTAATTGTGGCTGCAAGTGTTAATTCTGAAGCTGTTGACTCTTCATCCAGATGTTTTGAAACAAATCATAGGTGGTGGCAGCTACACATCACAAAGTGTTCGAATGTTAACCAAACTTAACTGTACTGCAAGTGATTACTATATCTGCCAAGGAGAAGATTGCTCCAAATTTTAAGGCGAATACAGACTGTCTTGTATTTTAGTGGTGATACAGCAACCGAGTTTAAGGTTAGGCCTTTGGTAGTTTATCTGAATTATAATCCCCAAAAATGTCAGGGTCATATAGTGCTACATAATGGAGGGATGAAGACATGAGGGTCACATGTCTCTAGACAATGAAGAGTTGCCTATACATATAAGATGGAAGAAGTGTGCTAGTGCTTTCACAGCCATTGGAAACTTTCTAAAATATTGTATTCATATTCCTCCAAAATAATCAATATAAAATTATTTCCATTTTTCTGTTCTGAACTCATTACCTAACCATATACGTACAGTGGTACCTCGACATACGAGCAGCTCCTAACTCGAACAATTATGTAAGTGTATTTCTGTAAGTGCTTTTGTAAGTGTATTTTTGGGGGTCTGAAACGGATTAATCTAATTCACATTATTCTTTATGGGAACAAATTCGTTCGGTATCGGCACTCGAACAGCCTTCTGAAAAGAATTAAACTCGTAATTCGAGGTACCACTGTACGTACATATTCAACTATGTACTTGGAGTTTATACGTAATATTTGATTTTTCTTATATTTATGCTTTAAGATTAGCCATTAATAAAGTTTCTGCAAGAACTATGCACAATACAGTAGTGTAACCTTCCCCAATACACACCCAGCAAATGTAGATTTGATGTAAACAGAGAATATTAATTATTAATATTGTATGATAAAATAATTGAAAGTACTACAGTAAAGAGAATTACAAACAGGTAATTACACACACACACACACACTCTCATGTTTTCCTTAAGGTCATACAGAATTAAGACAGAGTATCAACTTTCATTTAGTCAATTTTTAACTTTCCCGTCATACTAGTGTATTATACTGTGATAGATGATACATGTTACCGAGAAGACGAGGTTTGACAAGTCACTGCAAGTGTAATATAATAAAAGGCAATAAAAGATTACACATACTACATATTAACTATTATATATTAATGGATCTACTATGTGAGATTAATTTAGCAGGCAACTCAAAAGTGTATAAACTGCTACACATAAAAAAATAAAAATACCAGCTGCATACCTGACCCCACATTCATGCCACAATTTTCTAGAGGATTAATCCTCAGTCTTTCAAAGTGAATCACAGAATATAAAACAAATATAGTTAACAAAACATACCACTGAAAACACAATGTTAAAAAATAAATTTTGTGATATTTTTTGAACAATCAAAGTTCTTTAAAAAATATTAAAATTGTTGTTTATATAAATGGCAGCTTTTAAAGTATATGTATTTCAATAATTAGGAAATGCATTGTGTCTGGATATGATGTTGCTTTACACTAAAGACCTCTAACATATTATTGATTCTAGAAACTTGCTTTCAGCGACATATGAGCTACTAAATATAAAGCTAGTATAAGTTGACATGTACAAAATAATCAATGAAGAACTCTTATGTAAGTATTAAAAATATCGGACTGCAAACAATGACATACATATTTAAAATATTCAGCATTGTTTAAAATAAGTTGCCTCTTCCTAAAGTTTAATAAATCACAAGTGTGGAAAAAGACACTTGTATTTACAGTTCAGGATATTTATTAATGCAAATGTTTCACCACTCATGGTTTTACAAGTCCTAATGATGGAGACATTTGTGGTGAAACATTTCCTTTCATAAATATATATTTTTTTTTTTTTGGGGGGGGGCATACACAGGGGTCCTCCTCCTCTGCAGCTTGTCAGTACCACCATACCACTGACAACTAAATCACAAGTGACCCACAACTTGGAAATAAAGCTTGCACAATGTTTTGGTCCAGAATGGACCAAAACACTGTGCAGGACATTATGGACCAGAATGGACCAAAATGTCTTGCAAATTTTATCTTCAAACTATGGATTAGTTGTGCATTGTTCCAGCCACAGTATAAGGTGCTGTGATTGGTAATGAACCTTCAGAGTGGCACGTAGTACTTATACCATATTGTTGATGCATACAATACTGACAGACTGACGAATAAGAGACATGTGCAACACCTGGGTAATAAAGATACCCAAATGTAGCATACGTCACCGTACGTAGTACCTGTGACAGGTTTCGAGGATCCTACTATCAACCAAACATCAGATTCCTGTGTTGATTGCTCGCTCAACCAGGCAATCACTGCCATCAACCAGCAGGCTACACAGCAATCATAACCTGCCTGGCAAGATATTTATTGCAATAACTAGTCCAATTTACTCTTGAAAAAATACGTACTACATTTATGCTGGCAGTTAAACTGATTGATGCTAAAATAAATACATTATTGAAACAAACTGAAAGGCATGTCACTAGTTCTCATGGAATGTATTATTTTTCAAAATATAATGGAATGTTGAGTGAATAATGTCATCCAAACTTAAAAAAAATACACACCCTTATACAGCAGAGTATCATGCCTGCCATATGCCAGTGTCATCTCAGTCAATTCAGCAGTAACTCAATATCTATCTTTCTATCTAATTTTGAGGTTTTCAGTCCCTCAGTCTTGATCAAAGCTAAGACATTAAACACCTCAAAATTACTTTTCCACTTTCACTCTATATAAGTTCACCTTATGTGAATTCACTTATATGTGATGACCCAATTTCTAACAGTAAAATCACTGTGTGGAATATAAATTGTCTCATAAGCAATCGCCCAAGCTGAGCAGGTCTACTAGTCAGCCCTAAGTCCTATATGTACTTCTCAACCATTCCTGCTCATAAATAATTATTGTTAAACCATTGCTACCCTAAATAAGAACACAGGAGCACTGCAGTAGGCCTATTGGCCCAGGTTATATGTCATATTCTCTCCCAACCATTCCCATTTTTTTTTTTTTACCAAATTCATAAGTTGAGAAATATGAAATTTGAGGTCTCAGAATGTATTATTATATTGTATGTACAGAACAAGTTAAACTAGGTTCAATTTATGCTATTTCACTTTATGTACCAAGGGCCTTGAACACATCTATTGCAAAGAGCAAGGGACAGATAGATACAGATACAGACACAGTACAGTATATCTGGAGAGGGCTTTGGGGATCAACGCCCCTGCGACCCAATCTGAGACCAGGCCTCGTGGTGGATCAGGGTCTGATCAACCAGGCTGTTACTGCTGGCCGCACGCAACTGACGTATGAACCACAGCCAGGCTGGTCAGGTACTGACTTTAGGTGCCTGTCCAGTGCCTTCTTGAAGACAGCCAGGGGTCTATTGGTAATCCCCCTTATGTATGCTGGGAGACAGTTGAATAGTTTTGGGCTTCTGACACTTATTGTGATGTCTCTGTGTACTCGTGGTGCCCCTGCTTTTCATTGGGGGAATGTTGCACCTCCTGCCGAGTCTTTTGCTTTCGTAGGGAGTGATTTTCGTGTGCAAGTTTGGTACTAATCCCTCCAGAATTTTTCAAGTGTATCTCTCTCTCCTGCATTCCAGGAAATACAGTACAGTACAGACAAACAAGACACAGACAGACACATGCACGCATGCACACGCACACACACACAGGAGCTGTGAATCGTCCCCTACAACCACAAGTACACACACACACAGTATGCGTGTCCCACGCAGACACACTCATGTTCCACATGAATATTGTCATACAATAATGCATTTTCAAATACATGTGTATCACCTGCACCTGAAAAAGCATGTTAAGAAACTGGAGCAAGTGCAGATGCAACAAGGCCTGTTCCTGAGCTAAGAGGCATGAGCTACAAAGAGAGGCTAATGGAATTAGCCCTAACAACATTGGAGGACAGAAAATCAGGGGAGACATGATAACAACATACAATACACTCAAGAGGAATTGATAAGGTAAATATAGACAAGCTGTTTGAGAGGCGAGAAACAGGAACTCGGTGACACAATTGGAAGTTAAAGGGACAAATGAGCCACAAGGATGTTAAGATGTATTTCTTCAGACTCAGAAGACTGAAGTGGAATGACCTTGGTGAGGAAGTGGTGGAGGAAGGCTCAATACACAGTTTTAAGAACAGGTATGATAGGGCCCACAAGGCTAAGAGGGAGTGAATCCAAGAGTGGCAAGGTAAGAGGTGGGGTCAAGATCTAAGAACTGACCTCTGCAACCACAAATAGGTGAGTAGACTGTATGGAAAGACACCACATCAACCATCTTCCACCAGAACAGGATGACCCCAAAAAAGAAAACATCATTATTCATTCAATAGCTGCCTTGCCAGAAGTGCACAACTATTACAATTCAAATGACCATCTGAACTCTAACATCTCCACCCCTCCCATCAGATTGTAGGCAATGTACTTTCCACTGCATCCCTCTTGTGTTTCCTTTCAAATTTCAGGGGAAAATGGATTAGACTCCTTTTTCCACAAGCAATGCATATAGTAGAAGATAAATAAAATTCTGGGAGCTAGGGGCTAGTAATTACTAAAA
>WNWK01048696.1:0-13460 GCA_009830355.1 Cherax destructor | reverse complement strand
TAATTAATAATATTATTCACTAGATTTATTTATACTGTCCAGAGTGCAGGGTTAACGAGGAATATTGAAGGTACCCTCAGGTGCGACCAGAGCGGGTAAAGTTCTCACATACCTTAAAGGGAATGACTGCGTATTCCACAATTCCCACAGCGCCCATACCTCCTCACCCATCCTCCTCCACCCCACCCTTCCATCCCACTCCTCCATCCCCTCACCATTCCCCCACTCCCTCTCACCATCCTGTAAAAGGATCCCGTATACATGCAAATAAACACCGTGAGAGAGTGGCCCTGCCGAATACCTCCTCATCAGTACTCTCGTCCCAATCTTACCATTCACCTGCACCCTCATACACGCCTTGTCATACACAGTCAGGAACCACCCACCACCTCCTCTTCAAAACCCCTGCACGGCATTATCTCGTGAAAGCACCTCCTCTCCACACTATCATACGCCCTCCTCCAATCAATACAACACACCCCACCAGCACTACTTCTAATATGCTATTTATCCTCTCATGACCCTCTCTATCATACACCTCCCCGGTATCCCACACCAACCTTTCTCTATCACTCTACTTAATACCCTTAAACCTATTTCCCAAAACCTTCAAAATCTTAACAATTCATTACCTCCTTCTTAACCAGCACCACCACACCCATACACTGTTCATCACCCATACGTCCTCTGTTCCTTCATGCATGTTAAACAGCCACACCAAACACTCCCAACACATTCCAGTACATCCTATAGAATTAATTAACTATTCCTTACTCAGCCCGGGTCCACCGCCTCCCATACCTCAGCCTCCCCAATAGTACCTCCCTATCACTCTCCCTTCTGTTTCCCCCACCAATCGTACCTATACCCCCATAAGCTGACACCTTCCCCCTACGCTCACTCCCTCACTCCTCCAATACCTCCCAACAATTTATCCATATACGCCTATCAGCTCCGTCCATAACCTCTGTCCCTGCACATAACTCTCAAAAGACTCTCTAATTCTCCATAGCTACTAACTCTGTGGCATCAAACCTTCCCTACGCTTCCTACACCTACCCAGAACATATTTTGAGGGTTTGTCACCCCATAACACATCCTCCACACCTGCCCCACTCATAGGCATCAAACCTTTCATCTCTAATTCCCTAACCTGCTCTTCACCCTCTTACCTCTCGTTCCATATGAGGACCATTCCTCACGTAACAATTCCAGTCAGCAATCCCTTGATATAATTTTTGCAACCCATACAACCATCCCTGTTCCTCTCTTACTCATTGCAATAAAAATTTTAATGCCCCACCTCGCCACTGTTTCCCACCAGTCAATGATACACCCTCCTCTATTCTAACCTTACCCTCCTTCCACAACTGACTCCACCACTGCACAAAAGCCTCTTTGTTTATCCACCCCAATCAATAACTTTTCATCTAACTCCAGTAACCCCTATGCTCATTTAACTGCACCCACCCACATCCAACACCAATACACCCTGTGATCAGAAACTAAATATCAATCATTTGTACAAATCAACCGTCACCAAACTGGAACATACATCCCATTCAACCACGCCGCATATTCCTTACGAAGATACGTATAATGTACCCTCTCCCGACCATCCACCATATCCCATAATCCTAGCCACAATTGAACACATCCTAATGTGCCACACTGCACCTTTGCTCCACATCCTTATGCCGAATAACACAGTTCGAATCCCCAACTATCGTTACACCTGGCAGACACCCAATGCATACCAAGTACTCATTAACAAACTCATTCTTCACCCTCCTGTACCCTGCTCGGCATGTAAACATCCACAAACATACCTAATACCACTCCATTCACCATCCACTCACTCATCCTCCATTCACCACACTCCTCCCACGCTAACAATTGAAAGGGCTTGACATCTTTATCACAACCACCACCTTTAACCATGACGATCCCAGCATACATCAAAACTCCATCCAAACGCATCCCTGCCAATCCTATAATTATGTTCTGCAAAACCTACCTCAACACCATATCGTCTCAACGTCACCTCAACCCACTCTTTTTACTTCCGCCTCAAACCATTCACTTTTAATGTTACACACCTGAAACGGAAATGAAGGTTTACCTGGGACCTTACGGGATGTTATCCCATGGGCCTCTAACCCTCCCTTTAAACACCTTTCCCACCCTTTGGACCCTTTTGAATTTCATTCCACCCTTACCCTCTTCGAAATTACTGGTCCTCTTAAGGGACCGCCGGTGTAAATATACCTCACTGTCCACACGCACAGATCTTCCTAGATTCACCCACCCCCTCCATACCAGGACTACAGTCCGTCTCATGCACTCCACACTCACAACCCACATAAAAAACCCCTTTTGCCCTTTTTATCCATTTCCCCACAGACCTCCCCAAAAAATCTCCCGCTACATCAGGTATCATCCCTGGGACAGGACTTTCAGTAATATCTTCCAGCAAAACCATCCAAGGATAGGTGTTCCCTTCTTAAACTTGGGGCCCCGGACCCTCAAGGTCGCATACCCGCACACAGGGGGAGGGTAGCACACGTTCCACACTGTTCACAATTTCACTCCACAATTTAGAGGAAGCCTGCACGACGCCGAGTTCCACCCCTTCCACCATCCAGAAATTTCCTGTTGCTCATCCATATGCCCTGCTGCTCCCTCTGGGAAAATTTAACACCCATATACCCAACCCACAAACCCTTACATGTCCGTTGCTGTCCCATATATGAAATATAACCTGTGTCCTGAAGCCCGGCATCAGGACGTAAGACGGTATGGGCAGTCAGGGGACATCTTTAAAGAGAAAGCCCCCTTCCATTAGTCCTTCAAGGGGGCCCTTTTGCCCCTCCCCACAACAGCAAAAATGCACATTTCCATACCCCTTGAAGACTGCTGTCAGATCCATGGCATCTGTTCAAGGGTACATTTCGCACCTCACCCAAGTGAAGGACTGGGAGACACCCCTCAACCTCACCTCCAAACTTGAATTCACGCAACACACGCCCAACATCCACCAGCTGTTTGTACCGGTCACGCCAACTTGACAAATACCCGGTTCATACCGTGATGGCCACACCATACAAATCTTCAATGTTCAGCGGGTAAACACCCCAGCACCATAGGCAAAAAGTGGCCGCCGTGCCGGGCAATCTCCTACCCGACAGACGTATTCACCCGTCGCAGCTGCGGCCGCATATTTGTGAAACAAAGTTTTGTGCTGTCCCACCAGGGCAGAGCGTCAACACCGCCCAGTATGACTGTGGACAAGGAATGAATTAAAAATTTAAAAAAGAAGTTGTCAACAAGGGCACCATACAAACTAACAAATTTGCCACAGACATCCCAAAATATGACAAACAATAGAATTGTTTAAAAAACAAACAATCGAAATACAGGCAAAAAGGTAGTAGACAATGATTTATAAAGAAAAAATACATACATACATGTACATATATTGAGAATTAAACTTTACATTAGACTCACCCCATTATCCTAACTACACCGCTCACAGACTAAATCACCGTCACTACTATCTTCAATGTTTTAAAAAGTGCCCCCACAACTTATATTACATTCATAACAATTACCTTATACATTGTACAGCAAACACTTTAATATACATAACTACTATGACATGGAAGGATATAACAATATGATATACAATTATTCAAGGGTCATGGCATGGTATAAGCAATTGTTGAATCTTGTAATCTAGGGGGAACAGTTTCTCAGTGTTTAATGGACTTAAAAATCACCTTTGTTAATTGAAACACACAATCATACTGTTGACAATTTACCTAAGGGGAAACTGACACTGACCCAATCTGGGGAACAACATCATGTCTATTTGGGCCGCCTGTTGCGCCTGTTTGGGTGTCTCTGTGTATTCATGCCTACTTGACCGTAAAGGGCCCCCACACTCATTCCCATCTCGGCTGTGAAGAGCTATTGGTTTATGGAAGTTAAGCCCGCTTCCTTTTCACGGGAAATTGGGGCGTTGTAAGACTGTACATTTAAATCTTGGGAATCAACCTGAAACTCGACCACCAACGGGGATACAGGAGCTTGTTTTGACAGGGCAATACACCCGCAACAAGCACCGTTGCTGTCATTGACCGACCTCTCGACACACCCCTAACGACACAATCGGTCACGATGTACCCCATGTTGACCGGTGTTGGTATCCCCAAGTCGAGACTTAGCGTCCCAAGATTTGAATGCCCGGCCCTCCCACAACACGTATAACTCTACCAAGCCATTCGCATATAGATCAGCATTCACAAAAATACAAACACGATAAGCATCGCCGATCTCGCCAAACGTGACATACCTTGGCCTTCAACATGCGTCGATTATATAACACAACCGCAGATGGTAAGATGTTACACAAAACCTTTAAAACACCTCACACAACTGAGGGAGGATTCGTAAGCCCTCGAAACGTCGCCAACATTCGACCAAGCGTATACCGAAAGCAATGTACGGAGGAAACGACTGATTGTACTATTCCCTGTATGAGGACGCTCACGCATATCTTCTCCGGCTTGCGCATAAATTAGCGACGAAGTATATCAATCCCGATTTGGCGCTCATTACCTCTGTACCATCTACAAACATATGCTGTAAGGCGTCTGACTCATCTGACATCGTCAGATAAGCATGTTTAATGAACATCCCACTGCGGCTACCAGTAACCCATCAAGCCGAGACCCCGGATCTCACCGAAAACATACTACGTCATGTCGCAACCAATTGCAGCTACTTCCCACAATGACAGACTCGTTAATAACCATTGTACTTCAACTCGCAGTATTGGAGCAGCATGCGACATGCAACACTTAAGCATAGAGCAATATACTGTAACTATTACTCGTTGATATAATGTTAATCCGTTGGCCTCAGAGTCGACATAATGACGGATGACGTTATCTATTACGACAGACGAGTTACTTTTGAGACTCTTCGAGACGATGTCATATAACCCTCACAGATCGCTAGCTGGTTTGTGTTCCAGACCCACCACTGGGTCTTACCTTCAGTGATTGGTGGGACCTGGGTGCAAAAACGCCCATGAAGTGGAGTACACCGCATGCCTGACGCTGGGCCGAACGCGGCCCGTCTCTTGAACACGACATTTCAATTAATCCTTTAATATGACCGTCGTGTCAACATATCCCATTATACTAACTGTCTCCGGTTACTCAATCCGTCACGAGGTATTCTATTTAAACTAACAATGGTCCTCTATAAAATGGATCTTGTGCAGACTGAAGAACAATTGAGACATCGGGCATCCTTGACAGATGCCCGGCCGACGGCTATGCTCGACCTAGACGGCCATTAAGTTGAACACGCATACATGCTCAATCATATAAAGCACGAGCCCAATTAACTATCTCTTGCCCAAAAACCCTGCCATTTCATGAAAGTCTATAATGTTTCACGTTCTACGGTATCGAATACAGCAATCGACTGCAATAAGCATTCTGGTCACGTTCCTGACATTCGAGTATATGATTAGCAATAATTCTATGTCCGTATCGACCTTCCGGGGATCCCACGCTGCCCTGTATGTATTATTTTATCAATCACCTTTACACGATTTCCCTAAGATCTTCGCCAAGAGCTAGCTAGCTATAGCGAGTAATGCACACAACCCGCACATATAAAAAGAGAGGAGCTTACGACGACGTTTCGGCCCGACTGTATTGTGTATTGTGTATTGTTCCAGTCACGGCACGTGCCTTTTTGTTGGTTTATAACAGAGTAACTGGCGCGATAATCTGTAATGTATGAGCAAGTCTCATTTTTTTGGAACTAAAACGACGACACCCGTCTTCTGTTGCAAAACCCACCACTACGTACTCTCATTTCACGGTAGTGTTATTATAAAGTCCCTTAAGAATGTCCCAGTATTCCAAATAAACTCACTGGGATTCCGTTCATCCCATGGGATTTACCTACATTCGTTCTTTGTATGGCAGTCCAGATTCTGTCACTGTAATTAACCCACCTAACAATACTCATTGTTGTCATTTAAATTACACGGTATATTATTGTCAAACGACTCACTGCCTGCCTACTTACACTGCTCACTAAAGTTCATTTGCGAATACCTGGCCCACATAAATCCCCATCCTCAGTACTTGTTAATATACTATCCGGATGATTCTCATTACGCCTTCAGATGTCCGTTACTCATGATAGACGTCGTTGCCTACGGCGACTCTGCGCAAAACAAAGCGGATGGACGGTGTCCCCTACAGTGCCGCTTCGACCCCACTAGTAAATCTGGCCCATTAAAACGTTCAATGAAGAATTCAATGGACTAAACGTTTCCCATCATTATCCCACCACTTAATTATATCACCACTATCCTTACCGCTTCTCCACGTGCTTTCCCACACCTGTCTAAATACTCGTTCGCACTTCCGCCTTCCGGGTAATAAAGACACGTTCATTTTCCAAACCTTGAAAACTTTTGGCAACCCATCCCACGACAAGTCGGCTTATTACTGCGCGATGGTCCGTACACCTGAGGATTTACATTCGTCACGGTCACTCCTCTCGAAGTATATATATGATCGAGGCGCGCCGCATACCCCCACGAACAAAAGTATGTGCCACGCCCTCTGACTACGTCGCCGCCAACATCAATGAGACCGACGTTTAGTAACAGGTCTCCTAATTCAGGTAATAAGACTCTTCCTTGCGGTTCAACGTCTTTACATTGAACTACGTAGCTCCAGTCGCCACCGACGGTAACGACTGGGAGCCGAACGCAGATGGTAAACTAAGGAGTCACGGTAAACTGTAATTTAACTCCCTGAATCGCTTTTTGACCAGCCCATATACGCCGATGAAACACACAGTTACAGTACCCCATCTCCCATCCACTTTCCATCCCTAATGCAATACATGGAACAATAACTCGCTAATACAAATCGCCACACCGCCTTTCAATCTTAATCTGTTCCATACATACCTATAACCATCCACCTGCAATTTATGAACCTCACAAAATTGTGTTCCTGTAAGGAACACCACATCAGCGCCACACCGGCGCAACAACCTTTAAACAGCACGTCTTTTATTGTTATCACACATTCCGTTAGCATTTAGAGTTACACACTTCACGATGTTGTACAGACTTTCATACATGATCACATTTACCGATACTTTCGTATATAATATATCACTCGTCTCTGCACTGCGACCGTGGCTGATCGATTCACCATTACCAGGATATAAATATACACTCAGAAATGTCCCGTCCTGGGGTTTCAACCCATTGTTTCTGCTGCCTTGACCTGTGGGTGACGATATCACCCTGCCGACACGGCATTCCTTTCGAGACGTACTTCCGCTACGAGACTCGTCGGGCGACACCTCAGCACGAACGCTCACTGGCACATCTATGATGGCTACAGGCGTACCAACATCGCTGATGTCTGGAGTCGGCGGACCCACACTTCTAAATTTATGTCGGGGATTCTAGTTTCCTGCACTGTTGTAGGAGATACCTCAAGTATGTCATATACATGAAAGGCCGCTTCATCTCCGTCAGAGTGAGCGTCACTTTACCCGATTGCTGATGATTAACTGGGTGTGTATAATTCTTATGATGTTGTATGTTAATATGTTGAATTGACACTGCCAGCACTTCCTCACCCAAGCATCATTGGACTTCCGCTTTTCGTTTCACTGCCGACCTGGCCATCACCAGGTGTCGATGAAAGTGCCCTGACAGTCTGCTCCAGGTCGCCTTTACTTCTCACACAGCAGCCACGTGACCTACCGACCCACAGAGTCGACGTTCGTCGCTGGCCAGTATTCGTGACATAACTGCATCTTAAATGTGTCTAACATTACACGATAGTATCGGCGCTTTCAGTGACATTTTGATCATATACATGCCTCTGGAAGCCCTCGTATGGTCTGCTTGTCCACCAGCCCATCGTTGTAGAGTAGACATTCCCATATGCCTCGAAAGCTGTTCTGATGTCGTAGTCATCTGCCTGCGCGACGTTACATGCACGGGACAAACGTATGACCTGACACGTCATGTAGACACACTTCAATATCTGGTGTGACTTGGCAACAAGCGTCTCTTAAAGTCTGCCACTACCCTGTACACACTGGATGACGTAAATTTGACGAAGATTCTCTTAACTCTGTTGAGGGATATTCAATACACCTCGATATTCTCGCTGCATGTCTCACGCAAGATCCGCAGAAGTAAGACAGGTACGGACTATCCGTCAGGGACCCACGGCCAACTCGACACAGAGTTCTTGCAATGCCTGTTAGTCTCCGCCATATTGGCTACCAACTATTGGTATAGGAGAAACCACAAGAGGCCAGCACAAGGGAACAACCTCCCGCTGCGAGAGCTGTGTGCTTGAAAGGGTTAATCATTCCTTTCACTGTCAAGACCCCCTGATCAAACTTCTGCTCTCAATGTCAAAAATATTCTAAAAAAAAAAAAAAATTTCTTACCAAAATCTTAAGAATAATTTTCTGAGGTTATAAAAGAAAAAAACATTTTTTGGTTATCAGTAGTTACTGAGAGAGAGAGGCGTGACGTTGACATGGTGTAAAGTTACTGAGTGATATAGAGGCGTGACATTGACATGCAGTAGTTACTGAGATATAGAGGCGTGACGTTGACATGGTGTAGTTACTGAGATATAGAGGCGTGACATTGACATGGTGTAGTTACTGAGATATAGAGTGACATTGATAAACTGTGTTACTTGATAGATAAGCATGTTGACAAAGTGTAGTTACTGAGATATAGAGGCGTGACGTTGACATGGTGTAGTTACTGACGCTTCCACTGGATAAAATTCCTCTTCATTGTTGCTTTACTGGAATTGTATTCAAGAGTTTGGAAATCACAATCCTGTATTACTATCATGACCACTGTTCACATTTGAGTTCTGACATGGGAAACATGAGTTAACTCTTCCACTGTGGTACAACTGAACATGCGACGGCCCACCACCAGAGGTGGAAGGTTGATGGTCCTCTGTCTTGTGCGCTATTTCTGGGTATCCTGGGCATTGCTTTCAGCTACAAACTCCTCAAACCCATGAAATTCATCTTTATGACATTTGCCCTGTAAGATCTGATTCACTGGACAAGCTACCTGTACCAAAGTCAAATCGGAACTAGGGTTTTTCTGATATTACAATGTTTTCATATTTTCAAGTTTTTAATTTTTTTGCATTGTTGAAGATGAATAAATGTAGGATCTACGTCTGTACTCAAAGTGGTATTTGAGCTATGTTTCCTCAGAATATTAAGGGGAAAAATAGAAACCTGGAATTCAGCACAGTGATCCATAAGTGCCTAAAACCCTGGCGAAACTAGGTGATAATAACCAGGGTGCCAGCAAACAGGTGCCAGAGTGTACGGCTGTCCGTCAGTAGGAGCTGCCAGATGAAGTTCTTTTTCAACACGCAAGTTATATCTTTAACAAACCGATCATTATTACCTGTTTAATCATCTTCCAGTGGTCTGTCTCGCGTAACCCAAATAATCCCTACAGGATTCATTAAATAAGGGATACTGGATTTCGTCAGATCCAAGAAATAAGGAACTAATGACCGATTCAAAACTGGTATCCTCGGACTGGATTCAATAAGTGGACGGGTTTTTAGTGGCCTTTTCAAACACCCAAACAATAACTTAAAGCGGTACGATTTGTCCAAACACTACATATAAATAAAATAGATACGATACAAATAGATGGATCACCACTTCAGGGAAGCTATTAGTAGAATATATAGGTAAAACAAACTAACAAAATCAATCATGAAAACTGTGTAGTATGCAACCAAACAAACAAACGTTCCACTGGATGGATTACATGCAACTTCTGTGGTAATGGAACCACACCCTTGTAAGCATTCAGAATCAACTACACGAGATAAATTGAAGGGAAGTGTTTTTGGGTATGCCCAAATCTGCCTTCATAAAAAACATGAGAGCATTCTATAACAGTTGAAAAAGTAAAAATCTGGGGCCAGATGGTATAGTCCTTGGTACAGATGTTGCCCTGGTAGACAGTAACAGTCAGAATGGAGAAAATAAATTATAGTGACCTGGAAGGGGGACAGGAGCTTCCAGGGGAAACAGGTGTAGACAAGGACACACAAAACCAATGTTACAAACTAGCAATAATTAATGGTAGAGGTAACAGGGGATGCCCTGGGAAATACTTAAGATAAATTAAAAGAAACTGATGAAGGCTCCATTGTTTGCACTAGTGCTGAAGATAGAAACGAGATTGGTAAACACACCTGTTAAATAGGGAATACAATGGGGAACACAGTCACAAAAACAGGAAATATGAAACCAGGCCTCATGTGGAATATTATGCACTTGGTATCTGCAGAGCATGGAACATCTGAGAACATGCATGCAATTATGATCACCCCAGAAAATGCCGTGCCCATATGAAACAGAAAAGTAAACTCCTGTCCTTGTAAGCTTTTCCACCCTGAAATGTGCCACTTATTCAGTTCAGGAGACACAGTTATGTTCCATATTGCCAGGCATACCACCTAAAGAGTACAAGACGACACAGAACATCCACCATGGTGCCTGGTAGCCACAGCCACTCCGGGAGAGAGAGGTTTTTTAGCACAAGGAAGAATAAGCTGGCAGTGAAATGACAGATACTGATACACCAACTGCAATCATTTCTGGAATGAACTCACAGCTAATGGCCCCATCCAAACACAACAGATATTAGTGCCAGGAAAAGACATTCATCTTTGTAAATATACAGGGTCTAAAGCCAGCAACAAACAACAAGATACCTTACACTGTGGACAGCTTACAGAGTCAAATTAAGTGTTTGGTGGCTTCTGACAGAGACCCACATAAGAGATCACTTGCCAATGAAATATGGATCCAGGGCTGTAAACTCCATACAGATGTGACAGAGTGAAACAGGCAAAAAAAGGGGAAAGGGGGTTGGCCTGTATATCAAGCAGAGTCACTTATATGTTCAGAACTACTAAATGCCTCAAATGATGTAGTTGAAAAGAAGCAATAAAGATCGAGAATCAAACCTGGTCATCGTGGTTGCATACAAGCTCTGGAAACAACTTCCTAACAATTCCACAGTGAACCCACTGTGTGGCGAAACGTCTCCTCAATAAAGATACCCGCGTTGCATATGTGTCTAATTTATCACACTAACTGCACCTTCAATGCAGGTGAAATTGTTGACCTTGAAAATGTGTAGAGAACCTTCATGGCACGCATAACTGTGATAAACCACCTCAATTACTGGGAAACGCTTGAAGTTCCTAAACCTGTACTCCCTAGAACGCAGGAGGGAGAGATACATTATTATATACACGTGGAAAATTTTCGAGGGATTAGTACCAAACTTGCACACAAAAATCACTCCTACGAAAGCAAAAGACTCGGAAGGGCGATGTAACATCCCCCAAATGAAAGCAGGGGTGCCACTAGCAATGTTGAGAGACAACACAGTAAGTGTCAGGGGTCCAAGACTGTTCAACTGCCTCCCAGCATACATCAGGGAGGACTACCAACAAACCCCTGGCTGTCTTCGCAGGCACTGACAGGCACTTAAAGTCGGTACCTGACCAGCCAGGCTGTGGTTCGTACGTTGGGGACTGCGTGCTGCTGAATAGGGACAGCCTGGTTGACAGGCTTCTGATTCATATGAGGCCTGTCATGACCAGGTCAGGCGTTGACCCCTGAAACTTCTCCAGGTAAACTCAGGTTGGTCTTAAATCTCCACTAACCCTTCTGAGATCACACTTAGACTCAACCCCATGGACTTTCCTCTAAAGTCACAGCACATTCAACAATAGCACATGTGTGTGAGTGGAAGTATCCTTGCTTATGTGTGGGTAGGGCCCTGGCTGGTGTGTGTGGGAAGTACCCTGGTGTGTGGAAGTACCTATTGGTGTGTGTGGGAAGTACCTAGTTGGTGTGACAAACATGGTGGGCACCTGTTGGGGTGGGGCACCATTGGTGTGTGTGGGAAGCACCTGGCTGGTGTGCGGGCACTGTCTGATGTGGAAGTACCATGGCTGGTGTGCGTTGGAAGTAATCCTGGTTTGTGTGGTGGCCTCTGGGCTGGTGTGTGCTGGGCATGCACCTGTGTGTGGGGACGTACCCTGGCTGGTGTGTGGGGAAGCACCTCACAGTGTGTGGGGAAAGTACCCTGGCTGGTGTGTGTGGGGAAGTACCCTGGCTGGTGTGCGGGGAAGTACCCTGTCTGGTGTGTGTGGAAGTACCATGGCTTATGTGTGTGGGAAGTACCCCTGGCTTGTGTGTGGGGAAATACTTGGCTGTGGGGCACTGTTGTGGGTGGGGCACTGGCTGGTGTGTGTGGTGGCAACCCTGCTGGTGTGTGTTGGGAAGTATCCTGGCTGGTGTGTGTGAGAAGCACTTGGCTGGTGTGTGTGGGGAAGAACCTGGCTATGTGTGTGTGGGGAAGTACACTGGCTTGTGTGTGGAAGAAGTAATTTGTCTGTGTGTGTAGAGAAAATCTGGCTGGTGTGTGGGAAGTACCTGGCTGGTGTGTGTGGGGAAGTACCCTGGCTGGTGTGTGTGGGGAAGCACCTGGATGGTGTGTGTGGGGAGCACTGCCATGTGTGTGTGGGGAAGTACTTCAGCTGGTGTGTGGGGTTGTATCATTGGTGTGGGTAGCACCCCACAGGTTGTGTGTGGGAAGCACATTTGTGTGTGAGAAGAAGCACCCTGGCTGGTGTAGAGAAGTACCTGGCTGGTGTGTGTGGGGAAGTACCCTGGCTGGTGTGTGGGAAGTACCCTGGCTGGTGTGTGTGGGGAAGCATCATGGCTGGTGTGTGGGGAAGCACCCTATTGGTGTGTGGCACCTGGCTGGTGTGTGTGGGGAAGTACCTGGTTGCGTGTGTGGGAAGTACCCCGGATGGTGTGAGTGGGGAAGTATTCTGGCTGGTGTGTGGGGAAGTACCCTGGATGGTGTGTGGGAAGTACCCTGGCTGGTGTGTGGGGAAGTACCGCTGGTGTGTGTGTGGGGGACGTATCATGTGGGGGGGCATCTGGCTGGTGTGGAAGTACCCTGGCTAGTGTGTGGGGAAGTACCTGGCTGGTGTGGGGAAGTACCTACAGTGTGTGGGGAAGTACCATGGCTGGTGTGCGTGGGGAAGCACCCTGGCTGGTGTGTGTGGGGAAGTACCCTGGCTGGTATGGGAAGTACCCTTGTTTTTGTTTGTGGGGAAAATCTGGCTGGTGTGTGTGGGGAAGTACCTCGCTAGTGTGTGTGGGGAAGTACCCTTATTATGTTTGTGGGGAAGTACCTGGCTGGTGTGTGTTTGAAGAAGCACCCTGGCTGGTGTGTGTGGGGAAGTACCCTGGCTGGTGTGTGTGGGGAAGCACCCTGGCTTTTTGTGGGGGAA
>WNWK01048695.1:0-13460 GCA_009830355.1 Cherax destructor | reverse complement strand
AAGCGTGGAAAGGTTTTGTGGGAGATGACATAAGTTGTGTCATCAGAAAAGGGTATTGGTTTGGGGGTTTGTGATACATTGGGAAGATCAATGATGTAAAAAGAAGAAGAGCGGGGGGACCAAGGACACTTCCTGCGGCCCGGGTCTAGTGGTAGGGGGAGGATGTTTTCCTTTAATAGTGACATCGTACCTATTGAGGGGAGGTAGGATTTAAATATGCTAGTGCATGACCCTTATTCCATAGTGGTCAAGTTTGTGGAGTAGGATGCCATGGTTTACTGTGTCGAAAGTTTTCCCTTTAAAGGTCAAAAAAAAGTCCTAATGGATATTCCTTATTTTCGAGTGCTGTGTAAAGCAGGTCAAATCTTTTATATTGCATCGTTAGTGCTTTTTTTTTTCCTGAACCCAAAATTTGGGAAGGGTTGAGTATGCTTTTTTCTTAAAAACAGTATAATCTTTACAAAAAATTTTTCTCAAAAATTTTTGGGATAGCAATGGTAGATTTGATATGGGCCTATAGTTGTTTACGTCTTTGGGGTCACCACCTTTGTGTTTTGGGTTGTAAACCCCTTGCTGTTTTGAGTAGTTTTGGGGGAAAGTGCTTTTTTAATGTTTTTGAAAAAGTAATGAAATAGGATATGAAAGGACATGAGGGGCTCGTTTGTATTTTAAAGGGGGGGAACTTGGGACAGATGCCCGATTTATTTTTAAGTGACTTGATTATCATGGTGACTTCAGGGGGTTTTGGTAGGCGATATGGGAGGAGGGAAAATTCCCATCTGGTAATCACTTGCTGGGCATTGGTATCTGGGATTTTACTGGAAAGATTTGATCCTATGGTTGAAAAGGGAAGTCTTTTTATCTTGTTTACTGTATCAATAGGCTGTGTGGTTTTTCTTTTGGGTTTTTTAGTTAGGATAATGCCCCTATTTTTTCTTTTTAGGTACCAGGGGTTTTCCAGGTTTTTTTTTTCCCCCTTTTGTTTCGGGTGAATCTGCTGGTAGTACAATTGTTTGGCTTTTTTTAAATTTGGTCCGATGAATAGTGTTTTAAAAAACTCCTTAATGAATCCCCCTCTATATTGCTTCTCAAATTAGTTTCTTGTTAATGGATTTTAGTAAGCTGTTAGTTAACCATGGGCAGCCTAGCCGTTTATTCGTAATCTGTTTCATTTTTATAGGACAATGTTTGTTGTATAGTCTATGTAATTTATTAAGAAAGTTGTCTGTCCAGTCATCGATACCCTTGGCATTTGAGAATTCTATAGCCCAGTCAACCGTCTCTAGCTCTGCTGTGAAGTTATTTATTGATGGTTATTTGGTGTGTTTTTTGTAGCGGGAATGCAATGATAAGGCTTCGGAGGCTTCTACTTTATTAATATAAAGTGTGGGGTATACAGGCTGTGTGTTTGTGACCATGGCCCGGGTGGGCCATGCCCGCGAGAGAGAGAGAAGCGTAAGGCCTGTTACTCTAGTGAAGGCCGCTTCGTGAGTGAGTGAGAGGCAGGGGTGGGCTGGCTGGCATGCCCACCAGCTTGCCCTCAGGCGGAAACTTTGGGAACTAGTATGGCGCAAAATATGAACTCAGCTGGCAGACAGTATGGCTGTCTATGCAGACAGTACAGGCTGTCTACATCTGCTCGGCCACCTACCCATGGTCGACCCTGACCATGACTGGCAGTAAAATAACACGGTCTCTGGCAAGAACAGGTCATGCTCTACTGCAAATAGTATTTCTTTAAGATAACGACCTGTTAAATACGTTCACCTCTACAGCCGCTTAATTATGGAAGACACAAATCAACACTTATATTAGATAAAGCAAAGTAGACGCTTGAAAATTATCTTACGAAAGGTAAAGAAATGCTAAAAAAATATTAAATACGTCTCTCTCCCTTTTTTCACATCTTCACGTCTCTAACATCTTTTATATTATGAGAAAACATTCATAACAACACACTGGAGGAAAGAAGGGTCAGAGGAGACATGATAATGACATACAAAATACTGCGGGGAATCGACAAGGTAGACAGTGACAGGATGTTCCAGAGAGGGAACACAGAAACAAGGGGACACAACTGGAAGCTGAAGACTCAGATGAGTCAAAGGGATGTTAGGAAGCATTTCTTCAGCCACAGAGTAGTCAGGAAGTGGAATAGTCTAGAGAAAGATATAGTGGAGGCAGGAACCATACATAGTTTTAAGACAAGGTATGATAAAGCTCATGGAGCAGGGAGAGCAGAGACCCAGTAGTGGACAGCGAAGAGGCGGGGCCAGGAGCTGAGTCTCGACCCCTGCAACCACAATTAGGTGAGTACAATTAGGTGAGTACACACACACTCAAATAAAACATTAAAACTCTGTGTGAAGAAAACAAAATCTTCAAGATGCGAGACTCGACCTCCTGACAAAAGTAATTTCAGTGACCATCTAATAACTTGGCTGGCAGGTCTTCTTAATGTCTTGTACACTGATCTTTTATTTACTAGTATGTTAACATTTTGTTCCAGTGTTTTACTCTATTGTATGTTGTTGTACGATACTTGAGTGTTGTTCTTCTGTTCAATGTTACTGTATTGTTCTTGTGTTACGGTACAGTTATCGTGTGTTGTTGTATTGTTCTTGTGTTACGGTACAGTTATCGTGTGTTGTTGTATTGTTCTTGGAGTTAATGTATTGTTTTTATCTATTTCTGTACTTGTTTTTCATTTTAATGTATTGCCTTGTGTAACAACATTTTTTAAAGTTATTATACATTTGTGTTATTGTATTGTTTCATTATATTCCGGTACTATTCTTGTCTGTTACTGTACTTTTTTATATATTACCTTACTATTCTTGCCTGATTGAATATCGTTGTTTTGTGTCACTGTATTGTTCTTCTGTGTAACTGCACTTGTGGTTTTCGGTGTTTTTTTTATTAGCTTTTATGTTGCTGTATTTTCCTATAACACTTTCCACAATAGTTTCTCCCATATTGGCATTCATGTCTCCCAGAACAATTATATCAACTCAAAATTCCCAAAACATGCACTTAACAATTTTTAGAATCCATATCCCACTCTTCTGTATGATTTTAATACAAATAACACAATACATAACACACACAAAAATAATATCTGTCCAGGAACAGAGCTGTCTATCATGGTTGTCTCGATCTGGCAAAAAAAAATTTATCAGCCTATTTTTCAACCTGGTAAATTCGACTCAATGTTTGTCTCCTATACTACTGTTTTATGCACTTATATGTTGTTGTATAGTACCTTTGCAAAACTTGCAACAAAATGTTATTATTTTGCAACAATTCGCTTCTTTTTTATGTTTACTTGTGCTAAGTTATGTTACTCCATACATCCCCTTCCCTTTTTGGTCTCTGTTCCTCATTACTTAAACATTGTCTTTCACATCACTATGTAAATCACAGTTCTGATATACATATTTCCTGGTATACTCAGCAGACAATACACAAACATCTACTGTTTATATTGCTAAAAAATATTTTACAATTCTAACACAGTGTCTGGCAGTTGTTGAAGTGTATTAGAGGCAAAGTGTGACACAAAGCTAGACTTGCGAGGAGCGATGTTTACTAACTAATAAATGTAATTAAAACTCAGATACTATTACTGTACATCAACACTGCTTATGTAGTTTCAACAGTACGTAAACATTTGACGATTATAAACAGAGAATCACACTTCTGTTCACCCGTTAAGGGATCTTTTGAAACAGCAATTGTAATATGCACATGAATAAAGACGTTATTACTTTAGTGTGTTTAGTGTTTTCACTCAGTGTGAGGGCGAGGGTTGCTTGTGCAGTGTGAGGGCGAGGGTTGCTTGTGCAGTGTGAGGGCGAGGGTTGCTTGTGCAGTCTAAGATGTGAATGAATTTGTTCAACACTGTAGACTATGATAGACTATGATATGACTATGATAGACTATGATATGACTATGATAGTTTTTGTTTGTATCTCTACACCGTATTGTGTGAAGTCTTTGATGAGACGGATACACTCGCTGTGTAAACTCGGTGTAGTGTGCTAGTGAGTTGTACACCCAGATACTTGTGTGAGTCTTAACAGATACTTGTGTGAGTCTTAAGAGTTTTGTGTGATGGAGCTCAATTAATATAATTAGTCTTGTGTTTATCTTTGACAAGTTGATTTACTTACAGTTGGTGTCTGGGTTGACACGAGTCTTCTCCAGGTGGTGACCCGTCACTGGCTCCTGAAGGAGTGTGGTGACTCGTCACTGTCTCCTGAAGAAGTTTGGTGACCCGTCACTGTCTCCTGATGGAGTGTCAGTGTTTGCGCACGTGATTTACTTATTTATATGTACATGTGTGTGTTTGTGTGTGTGTAGCGTAGAGGTAGAAGTGTGAGGTGTGGGTGCGTGTGTATTTGTGTTTACATACTAGCAATACCGAAAGAAGAGGATTATATATGCACTGTTGAATAAATATATGAGTATGTTTGATACAGAGGATATGTGTGTGTGTTTTTTATTTGTGCGTCTGTATGTGTGATGTGTGTGTAGGATGTGTATGTGTAAAACAGAATTCACTGTATAGAAGAATCGCGCTTGTAAATCTTAGCGTACCATAGAAATAAAGAAGATCAGTAATAAGAAAAAAGATAACTAAAAACAATTAATTACAGCTACCATCCAGGGAACACAAAGGTTCACACACCGACTCTAATCTACAAACATAAAAACGTTCACAAATACCATTATTCAACTAAATAATTGAACAATGTAATAATTTGCATAGGTACAATATTAAATATAAATATATGTTCAAAATTATCATTGAGTGGCCACTCCTGGTGGGCTAACTGGGACAGAGATCTCTTTTCTCAGGTAGTCGACGTTCGGGTCTGTTCAGGTGGATGTTATTACAGAGCGCAGATTTTCTGCGTGTCCTCCTCTGTAATAACATCTACCTTCGTATACTGATATTAATACACTTGTGTAGTAATATCATATTTGGACAGTGCTTCAAGGGTGGCTAAAACTGCTGACCTCAGGGAAGTGGTGAAGGGTGTATGGATGAACACTTGGAACCATGGACCTGGGGTGGGACTTGCTGACCTCAGGGAAGTGGTGAAGGGTGTATACCTGGAACCACGGACCTGGGGTGGGACTTGCTGACCTCAGGGAAGTGGTGAAGGGTGTATACCTGGAACCACGGACCTGGGGTGGGACTTGCTGACCTCAGGTAAGTGGTGAAAGGTGTATACCTCGACCCACGTACCTGGGGTGGGACTTGCTGACCTCAGGGAAGTGGTGAAGGGTGTATACCTGGAACCACGGACCTGGGGTGGGACTTGCTGACCTCAGGGAAGTGTGAAGGGTGTATACCTGGAACCACGGACCTGGGGTGGGACTTGCTGACCTCAGGTAGGGGAAAGGTGTATACCTCGACCCACGTACCTGGGGTGGGGGCTTGCTGACCTCAGGGAAGTGGTGAAGGGTGTATACCTGGAACCACGGACCTGGGTGGGACTGCTGACCTCAGGGAAGTGGTGAAGGTGTATACCTGGAACCACGGACCTGGGGTGGGGTCTTGCTGACCTCAGGAAGTGAAAGGTGTATACCTCGACCCACGTACCTGGGGTGGGACTTGCTGACCTCAGGGAAGGGGTGAAGGGTGTATACCTGGAACCACGGACCTGGGGTGGGACTGCTGACCTCAAGGAAGTGGTGAAGGGTGTATACCTGGAACCACGGACCTGGGGTGGGACTTGCTGACCTCGGGGAAGTGGTGAAGGGTGTATACCAGGAACCACGGACCTGGGGTGGGACTGCTGACCTCTGGGACCTGGGGTGGGACTGCTGACCTTAGAAAAGTGGTGAAGGGTGTATACCTGGAACCACGGACCTCAGGTGGGACTTGTTGACCTTAGGGAAGTGGTGAAGGGAACCAAAGGAAGAGAACCAAGGACCTGAGGTGGGACTTGCTGATCTCAGGGGGGTGGGACTGGGTCAGGAATAAAAAATATCGAAAAGAATTTCAAGAATTTCAGAAAAAGGGAAGACATCAGGGGGCCAACGGATTGATTCTTGGACTCATGATCGTAGGGAAGGTAGGATAGTGTAGGCTAGTAAGTGGAGAAGGGAGAATATCTGAGGGGACACAGATGGACTCCGGGACACATGAACCTGAGGAAGGTAGGATAGTGTAGGATAGGAAGTGGGGAAGGGAGAATATCTGAGAGGACACAGATGGATTCCTGGACACATGAACCTGGGGAAGGTTTACTGAGTGTAGGACAGGAAGTAGGGAAGGGAGAATATCTGAGGGGACACAGATGGACTCCTGGACACATGAACTTGGGGAAGGTAGTCAGTGGGGAAGGGATAATATCTGAGGGGACACAGATGGACTCCTGGACACATGAACCTGACTAATGTAGGATAGGAAGTGGGGAAGAGAGAATATCTGAGAGCACAGATGGACTCCTGGACACATGAACCTGGGGCAGGTAGGATAATATAGGATTGGAAGTGGAGAAGGGAGAATATCTGAGGGGACACAGATGGACTCCTGGATACATGAACCTGGGGAACGTAGGATAGTAAGTGGGGAAGGGGACACAGATGGACTCCAGGACACATGAACCTGGGGAAGGTAGGATAGTGTAGGATAGGAAGTGGGGAAGGGAGAATATCTGAAGGTACACTGATAGACTCTTGGACACATGAACCTGGGGAAAGCATCAACAACACAGTAAGGTGGACCTTAAAGACGAACCACTGAGGCTGACAGAGGTCGCAAACACATACTACAACTTACTACTACTAATAATAATAATATAATATAATATAATACATTTAGGTCACGCTACACATACATGTACACTCATCTGAGTTGTCTTTGATTTTATCTTAATAGTTCTTGTTCTTATTGCTTTTCCTTTCATATCTATGGGGAAGTGAAATAAGAATCTTTCCTCCGTAAGCCATGCGTGTATAGATTTATTAAAAAGAAAAAGAAGAAAACCGTCAAAGTGGGATGTTTGAATGTGCGTTGAATGTGTGATGTTGAATGTGCGAATGATAAGAAAGAGATGATTGTAGATGTTATGAATGAAAAGAAGCTGGATGTCCTGGCTTTAAGTGAGACAAAGCTGAAGGGGTAGGAGAGTTTCAGGGGGGAGAAATAAATGGATTAGGTCAGGGTTTCAAACAGAGTTAGAGCTAAAGAAGGAGTGGCAATAATGTTGAATAATCAGTTATGGCAGGTAAAGAGGGAATATAAATGTATGATTATGTTGGATTATGGGAGTAAAATAAGGGTTGGATGAAAAGTTGGTTATAGTAAGTGTTTATGCACCTGGAAGAGAGAAGTGTAGAAGAGAGAGATAGATTTTTGGAAATGTTGAGTGAGTGTGTGGGAGTTTTGAACCAAGTGAGAGAGTAATTGTGGTTGGGGAACTTAATGTTAAAGTGGTAAAATGTTGTGGAGGGAGTAAGGTAAATTTGGGGTGCTAGGTAAATGTAAATGGGGAACCATTAATTGAGCTATCTGTAGAAAGAGGTTTGGTAATAAGTAATACATATTTTATGAAAAAGAGGATAAATAAACATACAAGGTATGATATAGCACGTAAGGAAAGTAGTTTGCTTGGATTATGTATTGGTGGATAAAAGGTTGATGGGTAGGTTTCAGGATGTACATGTTTATAGAGAGGCAACAGATATATCGGATCATTATTTAGTTGTAGCCACAGTTAAAGTAAAAGGTAGATGGACAAAAGAAAATGGCAACAGCAAGTAAGAGAGGTAAAAGTGTATAAACAAGGGAGGAGGAATTAGGGTGAGATATAACAACTATTGGCAGAAAGGGTAGTGCAAGCATGGGTAGTGAGGGAGGGGGTGAAGAGAGTTGGGATAGTTTTAAAATGCAGTATTAGAATGTGGGGCAGAAGTCGTAAATAGGAGGGTGGGTGCAGGAGGAAAGAGGAGTGAGTTGTGGAATGAAGAAGCAAAGGGTGGATAAAAGAGAAAAGGTAGCTTATAGAGGTTTTACAAAACAGAAGTGTTAATAGAAGAGCTGAGTATATGGAGAGTAAAGAAAGGTGAAGACAGTGGAGAGAGAAAGAAGAGCAGATGAAAGAATGGGAGAGGCTCTGTCAAGAAATTTTTTGAAAACAAGAAATTTTTTGGAGGAGATAAACAAGGTAGGGAACGAATGGATTTGACAGTTAAAAACAGAGCAGGAGTTAGTAGATGGGGAGCTGGAGGTATTAGGAGATGGTGGAATATTTTGAAGAACTTTTAAATGTCGATGAAAAAGGGAGGGGGTAATTTCATGTACTGGACAGGAGGTACAACATCGTTTAGGAGTGAAGAAGAGCAGGATGAGTGTGGGGAGGTGCGTGAGACATTACGTAGAATGAAAGGGGGTAAAGCAGCTGGAACTGACGGGATCATGACAGAAATGTTAAAAGCAGGGGGTGGATATAGTGTTGGAGTGGTTGTATTTTGTTTAATAAATGTATGAAAGAGGGAAGGTACCTAGGATTGGCAGAGGCATGTATAGTTCCTTATATAAAGGAAGGGGATAAAAGAGAGTGTAAGAATTATAGGGGAATAAGTTTACTGAGTATACCAGGTAAAGGGAGCAGGGTTATTATTGAAAGAATTAGAGGTAAGACAGAGAATAGGATTGCAGATGATCAAGGAGGCTTTAGAGTGGGTAGGGATTTTAGATCAATGTTTACAATGAACATATATGTGAACATTATTTAGATAAAGGTAGAGAAGTTTTCATTCATTTATGGATTTAGAAAGGCATATGATAGAGTGGATAGGGGAGCAATGTGCAAATGTTGCAAGTGTATGAATAGGTAGTAAGTTACTGAAGGCTGTAAAGAGTTTTTATGGGATAGTGAGGCTCAGGTTAGGGTGTGTAGGAGAGGGAGATTACTCCTAAAAAGTAGGTCTTAGACAGGATGTAAAGTCACCATGGTTGTTTAATATATTTATAGATGAGGGTTGTAAAAGAAGTAAATGCTAGGTGTTGGGAGAGGGGTGGATTAAATATGGGAAATTAAATGCAAAATGGAGTTGAAACTGCTACTTTTGCTGATGATATTGTGCTTATGGGAGATTCTAAAGAAAAGTTGCAAAGGTTAGGGACGAGTTTGGGAGGGTGTGTAAAGGTAGAAAGTTGAAAGTGAACATAGATAAGAGTAAGGTGATGAGGGTATCAAACGATTTAAATAAAGAAAAATTGGATATCACATTGGAGAGAGGGATTATGGAAGGAGTAAATGTTTTCAGATATTTGGGAGTTGACGTGTCAGCGGATGGGTTTATGAAGGGTGAGGTTAACCATGAATTGATGAAGGAAAAAAGGGAGGGTCATGGAGGCAAAGAAGGGAATGTACGAAAGTATAGTGGTACCAACACTCTTATATGGGTGAAGCTTGGGTTGCAAATGCTGCAGCGAGGAGGAGGCTGGAGGCAGTGGGGATGTCCTGTCTAAGGGCAATGTGTGGTGTAAATATTATGCAGAAAATTCGAATGTGGAAATTAGGAGAAGGGTGGAGTTACAAAAAATATTTGTCAGAGGGCTGAAGAGGGGTGGATGTGGTTTGGTCATTTAGAGAGAATGGATCAAAGTAGAATGACTTGGAGAGCGTATAAATCGTAGGGGAAGGAAGGCGGGTAGGGTCGTCCTAGAAAAGGTTGGAAGGAGGGGGTAAAGGAGGTTTGTGGGCGAGGGGCTTGACTCCAGCATGTGTGAGCGTGTTAGATTGGAGTGAATGGAGACGAATGGTTTTGGGACCTGACGAGCTGTTGGAGTGTGAGCAGGGTAACATTTTGTGAAGGGATTCAGGGAAACCAGTTAATTGATTTAGTTGGACTTGAGTCCTGAAATTGAAGTACAATGCCTGCACTTTAAAGGAGGGGTCTGGGATAGTGACAGCTGGGAGGGACTATTTTCAGCTGTTGATCTGAGCTCCTACAAAGACAGTGATTATGTATGAGTGTGGTGAAAGTGTTGAATGATGAAAGTATTTTCTTTTGGGGATTTTTTCTTTTGGGTCACCCTGCCTCGGTGGGAGACGGCCGACTTGTTGGAAATATTATATAATGTAAGACAACCACTATGAAAATAGTGGTTGTCTTGCATATTTGAATTACCTGATTACGTGATCTGATAATATATATATATATATATATATATATATATATATATATATATATATATATATATATATATATATAATGTATATTAAATACAGCTCACTTTGATAAGCTCTCTAAACATGTTATTAATTATATATAATATATATACGTATATATATATATTATTATATATATATATTATTATAAATATATATATATATATATATATATATATATAATATATATATATATATATATATATATATATATATATATATATATATATATATTATATATATATATATATATATATATATTATATATATACTGTATATATATTATATATAATTAATAACTTATGTTTAGAGAGCTTATCAAAGTGAGCTAAGTTGATAATTATATAATATATATATATATATATATATATATATATATATATATATATATATATATATATATATATATATATGCAAAAAGATCACAGTAATCAGGTGAATTAATATGCAAGACAACCACTATTTTTCATAGTGGTTGTCATTTATATATATATATATATATATATATATATATATATAATATATATATATATATATATATATATATATATATATATATATATATATATATATATATATACGTATATATAATATATATAATTAATAACTTATGTTTAGAGAGCTTTATCAAAGTGAGCTGGTAAGCTGTCTGTGTTTTGAGCAACACCTATACATGAAGCTTTGCTCTGTATAGGTGACATCACATCCTTATCTAAGACTCACAATTACATCACACATTATCTAAAACTCACAGTGACGTCACACATTGCCTACGATTCACAGTGACATCGTTATCTAATACTCACAGTGACATCACCCATCCGTATCTAAGACTCATTGACATCACACATCGTTTTCTAAGACTCACACATCACTTCCTATGACTCGTAGTGACATCACTCATCGTTATCTAAGACTCAGTGACATCACTCATCGTTATGAAAGACTCAGTAACATCGTTGTCTAAGACTCACAGTAACTTCACTCATCGTTGTCTGAGTAAATCAGAAGAGTCAGTCTTTAGTTATGTAACTGATCCCAACGATTCCAAGTGTTTTAACTATTTTACTATAGTGACAAGTTTGTCTGCACACAGTCTAGGCTTAATGGGTAATATTCTGTCCGTAAGTTGCATCAACCATTACATACTGACGCCGTTCAGAAGAGGAAGACTCAATCATATTTATCATCAAAGCAATTTAAAGGTTTCCTGTGATGAACTCCTGACAGAGTAAGTGGGCGAGTGGACGGTGAAGACTAACCACTGACCTCCAGGTGGCCGGGTCTGGTAACCCAGAACAAACTCTGAGGTTGACAGTGGCCGCATTGTGGCCTTATATCTCATAGTAGTAACAGCATATATCAAAACTATTGTGAGATGATTATGTATGAATAAATACACACTTCAGTCACAAAGTTTTCTACGTTCTTTTATGATGTTCTTTTTCCTTGGTAGAGAGCGTTGTTATTTTATGCTATGTATTATTTTGTCATATTTTATGTAATATTATGTTAAATTACGATAATAAGATATTAACATGACATGGAGAGAAATACTATACAATACCGACACGATGGAAAAGTTGACACACATGCAATATGATGCGATTCTTTATTGACATCGTTTCGCCCACACAGTGGACTTTATCAAATCACACACACATCTACCTGAGCAGATACGTGAGTATATATACGTGAATATACGTAAGTATATACACGTGAAGGGTCGGGTGGAGAATGTTGAAGTTGATTGCTGAGAAGACGTTGGATGTGAGAAAGACCTGCCTAGCATGGTCCAGTAGATTTGTTGCTGTTTAGGACAACGTTGAAGAAGTTTCCTGGCAAGAAGTTCAGCTATGTAGTAAAAGCTTCGTTTTAAAGTCTACTGAAAACCGACCAACCAGCAGGATCTTCTCCACTTCTACTCTCACCACGACACCAAAACTGAACGTGGTGTTATCATAAGTTTCTTCCTTCGTGTCTTCCGAATCTGTAGAAGTGAATTCCTTGAGGAAGAATTCTCTTTCATGGAACAAGTATTTTCTAAACTTCACTATTTTCATCACTACATTAGAGACTACAGACGCCGGCCATAACATCTTCAGCTCACACACAAATAACCAGCAATATGAGAGGGAAAAACTTATGAAGAGAGTGAGTGAGCCAGTATATATAGGCGAGGCGGACAGTGACGGGAGGAAGAGAGGAAGAAAGAGAAGTAGTGGAAGTGGTAATGATGCTGGTGGAAGTAGAAGGAGGAGTAGTTTGTGCAGAGATGTGACACAGGAACAAGGGGCCACAATTGGAAACTGAAAACCCAGATGAGCCATAAGGATGTTAGGAAGTACTTCTTTAGCCTTAGAGTTGTCAGGAAGTTGAATAATATGGAGAATGACGTAGTGGAGACAAATTCCATACACAGCTTTAAGAAGAGGTGCGATAAGGCTCTATGAGAGAGTGACCTAGTGTCGACCAGTGAAGAGGCGAGGCTAGAAGCTATGAATCACCCCGCAACCACAGTTAGGTGAATACTCACACATACGAACATGCACGCAAAGCAAAGAAGAACGCAGACAGAGTACAGGCTAGGTGGCCAAAGACTGCAAACCTCACTCAAGGAGAAAGATCTTGGGGTGAGTATAACACCAAGCACGTCTCCGGAAGCACACATCAACCAGATAACTGCTGCAGCATATGGGCGACTGGCAAACCTGAGAATAGCGTTCCGATACCTTAGTAAGGAATCGTTCAAGACATTGTACACCGTGTAAGTCAGACCCATACTAGAATATGCAACACCAGTTTGGAACCCATACCTGGTCAAGCACGTCAAGAAATTAAAGAAAGTGCAAAGGTTTGCGACAAGGTTAGTTCCAGAGCTAAGGGAAATGTCCTACGAAGAAAGGTTAAGGGAAATCGGCCTGACAACACTGGAGGACAGGAGGGTTAGGGGAGACATGATAACGACATACAAAATACTGAATGGAATGGACAAGGTGGATAGAGACAGGATGTTCCAGAGAGGGGACACAGAAACAAGGGGTCACAATTGGGAAATTGAAGACTCAGATGAGTCAAAGGGATATTAGGAAGTATTTCTTCAGCCATAGAGAGTCAGAAGTGGAATAGTCTAGCAAGGATGTTGTGGAGGCAGGAACATATATAGCTTTAAGACGAGGTATGATAAAGCCTCATGGAGCAGGGAGAGAGGGGACCCAGTAGCGATCAGTGAAGAGGCGGGGCCAGGAGCTGTGTCTCGACCCC
>WNWK01048694.1:0-13460 GCA_009830355.1 Cherax destructor | reverse complement strand
ACTGGTGCTAAGGCGGGTCTGATAACACTGATGCTAGATCATGATGATAACACTGTGCTAAGGCGGGTCTGATAACACTGATGCTAGGATCATGATGATAACACTGGTGCTAAGGTCGTGATAACACTGATGCTAGGATCATGATGATAACACTGGTGCTAAGGCGGGTCTGTAACACTGGATGCTAGGATCATGATGATAACACTGGTGCTAGGATCATGATGATAACACTGTGCTAAGGCGAGTCTGATAACACTGTGCTAGGATCTGATAACACTGATGCTAGGCGGTCTGATAACACTGATGCTAGGATCATGATGATAACACGGGTGCTAAGGAGTCTGATAACACTGATGCTAGGATCATGATGATAACACTGGTGCTAAGGCGGGTCTGATAACACTGATGCTAGGATCTGATGATAACACTGTGCTAAGGGCAGTCTGATAACACTGAGTGCTAGGATCATGATGATAACACTGGTGCTAAGGCGGGTCTGATAACACTGATGCTAGGATCATGATGATAACACTGGTGCTAAGGCGGGTCTGATAACACTGGTGCTAGGATCATGATGATAACACTGGTGCTAAGGCGGGTCTGATAACACTGATGCTAGGATCATGATGATAACACTGGTGCTAAGGCGGGTCTGATAACACTGATGCTAGGATCATGATGATAACACTGGTGCTAAGGCGGGTCTGATAACACTGATGCTAGGATCATGATGATAACACTGGTGCTAAGGCGGGTCTGATAACACTGATGCTAGGATCATGATGATAACACTGATGCTAGGATCATGATGATAACACTGATGCTAGGATCATGATGATAACACTGATGCTAGGATCATGATGATAACACTGATGCTAGGATCATGATGATAACACTGATGCTAGGATCATGATGATAACACTGGTGCTAAGGCGGGTCTGATAACACTGATGCTAGGATCATGATGATAACACTGGTGCTAAGGCGGGTCTGATAACACTGATGCTAGGATCATGATGATAACACTGGTGCTAAGGCGGGTCTGATAACACTGATGCTAGGATCATGATGATAACACTGGTGCTAAGGCGGGTCTGATAACACTGATGCTAGGATCATGATGATAACACTGGTGCTAAGGCGGGTCTGATAACACTGATGCTAGGATCATGATGATAACACTGGTGCTAGGATCATGATGATAACACTGATGCTAGGATCATGATGATAACACTGGTGCTAAGGCGGGTCTGATAACACTGATGCTAGGATCATGATGATAACACTGGTGCTAGGATCATGATGATAACACTGATGCTAGGATCATGATGATAACACTGGTGCTAAGGCGGGTCTGATAACACTGGTGCTAGGATCATGATGATAACACTGATGCTAGGATCATGATGATAACACTGGTGCTAAGGCGGGTCTGATAACACTGGTGCTAGGATCATGATGATAACACTGTGCTAGCGTGATAACATGTGCTAGGATCATGATGATAACACTGGTGCTAGGCAGTGATAACACTGGTGCTAGGATCTGATGATAACACTGTGCTAGTTTGATAACACTGGTGCTAGGATCATGATGATAACACTGGTGCTAAGGCGGGTCTGATAACACTGATGCTAGGATCATGATGATAACACTGGTGCTAGGATCATGATGATAACACTGGTGCTAGGATCATGATGATAACACTGATGCTAGGATCATGATGATAACACTGGTGCTAGGATCATGATGATAACACTGGTGCTAGGTGCTGATAACACTGGTGCTAGCGGGTCTGATAACACTGATGCTAGGATCATGATGATAACACTGGTGCTAAGGCGGGTCTGATAACACTGATGCTAGGCGGTTGATAACACTGATGCTAGGATCATGATGATAACACTGATGCTAGGATCATGATGATAACACTGATGCTAGGATCATGATGATAACACTGGTGCTAAGGCGGGTCTGATAACACTGATGCTAGGATCATGATGATAACACTAATGCTAGTATCATGATGATAACACTGGTGCTAAGATCATGATGATAACACTGGTGCTAAGGAGGGTCTAATAACACTGATGCTAGGATCATGATGATAACACTGATGCTAGGATCATGATGATAACACTGGTGCTAAGGCGGGTCTGATAACACTGATGCTAGGATCATGATGATAACACTGATGCTAGGATCATGATGATAACACTGATGCTAGGATCATGATGATAACACTGATGCTAGGATCATGATGATAACACTGGTGCTAAAGCGGGTCTGATAACACTGATGCTAGGATCATGATGATAACACTGGTGCTAAGGTGGGGCTGATAACACTGTTGCTAGGATCATGATGATAACACTAGTGCTACAGTGGTGTAGTGTTGCAGGATGGGCAAGGAATATGCAAGACATTTTTAATTATTTACATTAGGTCTCATGAGTGTTTGCTTGGGAGAAGGGATAATAAATTGTCGTTATTAATTAAAACGGCAGAAAATTCATAGCCTAACGTCCTATCATCCACGAAAGCACAATTATTTTTAAGAACTGTCAAGTGTTTTCATATCATAGGCTACAACAAAGGAGAATTTGTTTTCATGAAGGTTTGTGGAGGAAAATAAATAGTGTACATCGTAAAGCTTCACTCAGAGAGGTTTCTTGAAGGTCTGGATACACAGGAGGGTTGTATATTCTATTAAATAGCGATAGAAAAAAAAAATAGATAGCATATCGCGCTAATCTTGGATTAGTAACGGACGTGTGGTATACCTGGAGAGGGTTTCGGGGGTCAACGCCCCCCGCGGCCCGGTCTGTATGTGAATACTCCGCTTTGCATCTATTGTTTGATCCTAGGTAATTTACACATATGTTACTGAGTATAATAATTGTACTTATGTGTAACTATACCTACATAAACCTACTCTATACTGACTGCTAGGCTGTGGGAGGAGGCGAGGTGCGGAGACGACACACGATATACATTTGCCTGGTCGTTCCCTCAATGGGCTCTTGATCTAGGGAGTTGGATCTGTGCTCAAATTCCCTGAGATAAGGCTGAATGCTTTCCATCCCCCCCCCCCACAAGCGCTGTATAATCCATACGGGTTTAGCGCTCCCATAACAATTTGCCTGGTCGTCCCGACCACACTCGACCTGATCAACAAGACTGACATTCTACCTGCACATCACAGTCCCCACACCATTATTCCATTGTTAACTCTAGTTAGGTCAGTACATCCATTGATCATAGACTTAACCTCAGAAAATATAAATATAAATATTATTGAAGGTTTTAAAGGTTGCTTATCCTTTTAACTTATCTGTAGTCGGACATTACTTGTGTTGAGAATGCTGTGCCATAAAGAAATTTAGGTAGACATCTATTGTGAATAGAGGAAGGACACTGAAACAAATTATTGACGCAAAGCTACGTTGACTAAATTACTGACTAATCAGCAAAGCTTCTTTGAAATGAAACCAAAAGAGCCTTGGAACTCTCGCTCGTGTTCCTTACAATACAAGTGATGGATATGAGGTTGAATCTTCAGAGGAGGGCTGTGTGCCCTGCAGGATGACGGATGAACAACGAGAACCATGTTGTGAATGAAACAATGATGAGGTGAAATATTTGTGTGAGTAGCCAACCAGAAAACCGCACAAGACACAAAAATGCCAGACCACCAGAGGTCAAAAGGAAACATCCTCACTTCACCTTTATGGTTTTACGTTACCCCTCAGAGAACGCCTTAACGAGACCGGAACAGGTGGGCCACAGGACCCCCGGTCTAGTTGTTTCCGCTGATCAACAATAAACGCAAATAACCCGCACTTAGGAAATGAAATTTATAACGACGCTTTCGGTCCGACTTGGCCCATAAGTTCAATTCTCCTAAGTTCGGGGTATTTGTGTATTGTTCTAGTCACTGTATTGTGACTTTATATTCTTGATCACCAATAAGATTGCTACCACCTGCAACATTCTCTAACACCACCTTCACCTGCTCCAGGATACACTCTTCAAATTCCAGCCTCGCCACTTTACCCACCAGCACCAGCAAGGCCAGAATATCAAGAATAGCGCAAGGCCAGAACGCACCCTCAGGACCAGAAACAAGGCCAGGACCTACACTCAGGACCAGCTCCAGGGACCACAAGAACCATCAGGACAACATTCTCCAGGAAACCAACCCACTTCCGGTGATAAATGACTTAAGTCAGCTACCTTCCAGGATGATTAAGTCATCTACCCGCCAGGGTGACGCTACACGCTGTTAAAGTGAGTCTCTGTCACGACACTCGCCCAGACCTAAGCTCGTCGCTTGCTAATTCAGCTACGTAAATACGCATGCAGACTCTTCCAAGGGAGGGATCAGGACAATGGAAAACACTTGTTAATAAAGTAGGAATAAAGTAGAGATTGAGTTAGATTGAAATTCAACAGAGGTTGACTAAATGTATGAACTCAACGGTAACCCATGATACGAGAGAACTAAATCGCCTTAACAGACTCAAAATTTGGAAGCGTATCTAAGACCTGCCAACTGAAACACTATTTGCGTTCATCCCACAACCACCAGCACTCGTCCATCACATCCCCGCACCATATAATGAAGACAGGACACCACGAGCGTAGCTCTGTTCCTGCAGCTACAAATAGGTAAAATAGATAATTACCAAATGTATCCAACATCCAGACACCTTCCCACACCACACGAAGGCTCGGAACTTGCATCAGATTCCCCGCTGCTCATTTCTTCCATAAAAAGGCATCGTTATTGAGTTGCGATGGAGAATTTCTTTCTCGAAATCTGAAAATACTGTCGTGGGTTGTTGCCACAAACATAAATATCACTAACCAGTGACGTATCTTGACCTTTACTCCTCCTGAGTGTAACACCGAGATATTTATAGATGTGAAAAAAATATATAATAAGGTTGTCAAGACGACGCATATTTTCACGTTGGTGGTTACATTGTTGCTACACAACTAGGGTGGGTAATTGTATCGGGTATTGGCGCGTCACACCGCTGATGAATGCCACCCATTTAGCGAGGCTGGTGAAGGAGGCGGCTTGACGCCACACACACACAGGGAAGGTTAGGTGCTAATCTCCCCCCACACACAAGGAAGATGAGGTACTAAGCTCCCCACACACAAGGAAGATGAGGTACTAAGCTCCCCACACACAAGGAAGATGAGGTACTAAGCTCCCCACACACAAGGAAGATGAGGTACTAAGCTCCCCACACACAAGGAAGATGAGGTACTAAGCTCCCACACACAAGGAAGATGAGGTACTAAGCTCCCCACACACAAGGAAGATGAGGTACTAAGCTCCCACACACAAGGAAGATGAGGTACTAAGCTCCCCACACACAAGGAAGATGAGGTACTAAGCTCCCCACACACAAGGAAGATGAGGTACTAAGCTCCCCACACACAAGGAAGATGAGGTAATAAGCTCCCCACACACAAGGAAGATGAGGTACTAAGCTCCCACACACAAGGAAGATGACGTACTAAGCTCCCCACACACAAGGAAGATGAGGTACTAAGCTCCCACACACAAGAAAATGAGGCACTAAGCTCCCCACACACAAGGAAGATGAGGTACTAAGCTCCCACACACAAGGAAGATGAGGTACTAAGCTCCCCACACACAAGGAAGATGAGGTACTAAGCTCCCCACACACAAGGAACATGAGGTACTAAGCTCCCCACACACAAGGAAGATGAGCTCCCTACACAAGGGTATTTTAACAGACTGCATTCTGGACACTTTTAAACAGACCCCCACACACCAAATCATTTTTAAATAGGTTTTCCACAACAAAATACTTTTAGACTCGTCTCCCCAGCGGTGAGCACACACACAAACATGGAGTATACGCGCCCAGGATAAGGTACGCACACCCAACATGGAGTACGCACACCACCAGCATGAAGAACGCATCAAACACATGTAATACGCACTATCAGCATAGGTCGCGCACATAAAGTATGTAAAAAAGTCTCTTAAAGTATAGAGACTCGTCAACATAATGTGTCAGGAACAGAATGGAATGCACATAACCAGACCTAACTTTGTTTAATGAGATAAGAATTAGAAGAGACGTAATCACGACGTAAATGATACTCCCAGGCACTGATAATGTCGTATGGGAGACAGTATCTGACATGAATGGATAAAGAAGTTAAGAAATACATTTTTGTTTACTCATGAAAAAGAGATATTAATACGAGATGAAAAAGTTAGATGCAAAATACATACACAAACAAAAACAATCCCACGTTGAAATTTACGACGTTTCGGTCTGACTTGCACTAATAACTAGTATAAGTCGGACAGAAATATCGCAATAGGTACATTCTCCTAAATGCGGGTTATTTTTATATTCCAGTCACTGTATTGGGCTTTTTTATTCTTAAATGCAAACAGTTTCCTGCATAAATACGACAATACACAGTTGGCTACAAGTCAGCAAGCAGGTTGACAGCAGTGTCAGAAGCAGCGCCAGGGCTACGACTCCAGCAAGTTGGTTGACAGCAGTGTCAGAAGCAGCGCCAGGGCTACGACTCCAGCAAGTTGGTTGACAGCAGTGTCAGAAGCAGCGCCAGGGCTACGACTCCAGCAAGTTGGTTGACAGCAGTGTCAGAAGCAGCGCCAGGGCTACGACTCCAGCAAGTTGGTTGACAGCAGTGTCAGAAGCAGCGCCAGCGCTACGACTCCAGCAAGTTGGTTGACAGCAGTGTCAGAAGCAGCGCCAGGGCTACGACTCCAGCAAGTTGGTTGACAGCAGTGTCAGAAGCAGCGCCAGGGCTACGACTCCAGCAAGTTGGTTGACAGCAGTGTCAGAAGCAGCGCCAGCGCTACGACTCCAGCAAGTTGGTTGACAGCAGTGTCAGAAGCAGCGCCAGGGCTACGACTCCAGCAAGTTGGTTGACAGCAGTGTCAGAAGCAGCGCCAGGGCTACGACTCCAGCAAGTTGGTTGACAGCAGTGTCAGAAGCAGCGCCAGCGCTACGACTCCAGCAAGTTGGTTGACAGCAGTGTGAGAAGCAGCGCCAGGGCTACGACTCCAGCAAGTTGGTTGACAGCAGTGTGAGAAGCAGCGCCAGGGCTACGACTCCAGCAAGTTGGTTGACAGCAGTGTCAGAAGCAGCGCCAGGGCTACGACTCCAGCAAGTTGGTTGACAGCAGTGCAGAAGCAGCGCCAGGGCTACGACTCCAGCAAGTTGGTTGACAGCAGTGTCAGAAGCAGCGCCAGGGCTACGACTCCAGCAAGTTGGTTGACAGCAGTGTCAGAAGCAGCGCCAGGGCTAAGACGCCAGCAAGTTGGTTGACAGCAGTGTCAGAAGCAGCGCCAGGGCTACGACTCCAGCAAGTTGGTTGACAGCAGTGTCAGAAGCAGCGCCAGGGCTACGACTCCAGCAAGTTGGTTGACAGCAGTGTCAGAAGCAGCGCCAGGGCTACGACTCCAGCAAGTTGGTTGACAGCAGTGTCAGAAGCAGCGCCAGGGCTACGACTCCAGCAAGTTGGTTGACAGCAGTGTCAGAAGCAGCGCCAGCGCTACGACTCCAGCAAGTTGGTTGACAGCAGTGTCAGAAGCAGCGCCAGGGCTACGACTCCAGCAAGTTGGTTGACAGCAGTGTCAGAAGCAGCGCCAGGGCTACGACTCCAGCAAGTTGGTTGACAGCAGTGTCAGAAGCAGCGCCAGCGCTACGACTCCAGCAAGTTGGTTGACAGCAGTGTCAGAAGCAGCGCCAGTGCCACGACTCCAGCAAGTTGGTTGACAGCAGTGTGAGAAGCAGCGCCAGGGCTACGACTCCAGCAAGTTGGTTGACAGCAGTGTCAGAAGCACGCCAGGGCTAGACTCCAGCAAGTTGGTTGACAACAGTGTCAGAAGCAGCGCCAGGCTACGACTCCAGCAAGTTGGTTGACAGCAGTGTCAGAAGCAGCGCCAGGGCTACGACTCCAGCAAGTTGGTTGACAGCAGTGTCAGAAGCAGCGCCAGGGCTACGACTCCAGCAAGTTGGTTGACAGCAGTGTCAGAAGCAGCGCCAGGACTACGACTCCAGCAAGTTGGTTGACAGCAGTGTCAGAAGCAGCGCCAGGGCTACGACTCCAGCAAGTTGGTTGACAGCAGTGTCAGAAGCAGCGCCAGGGCTACGACTCCAGCAAGTTGGTTGACAGCAGTGTCAGAAGCAGCGCCAGCGCTAAGACTCCAGCAAGTTGGTTGACAGCAGTGTCAGAAGCAGCGCCAGAGCTACGACTCCAGCAAGTTGGTTGACAGCAGTGTCAGAAGCAGCGCCAGGACTACGACTCCAGCAAGTTGGTTGACAGCAGTGTCAGAAGCAGCGCCAGGGCTACGACTCCAGCAAGTTGGTTGACAGCAGTGTCAGAAGCAGTGCCAGGACTAAGATTCCAGCAAGTTGGTTGACAGCAGTGTCAGAAGCAGCGCCAGAGCTACGACTCCAGCAAGTTGGTTGACAGCAGTGTCAGAAGCAGCGCCAGGGCTAAGACACCACCTCCACCAAATACAAATCGGTGGAATGGTTAAAAATTAAATTATAACTATTCTGTAAGTATAAACATTGAAGGTGAGACACTGCCATTATAGGTCAGCTCATGTGCCTACTAAACAGTAGTGAGAGGATCAACGAACCAGGGACTCACACAGGATAGTAATTAAAGTGGTTCATATATACACCCCCCCTCCCCGCCCGTACGCTGTTCCCACGCCCGCACGTGGGCCCGCCCATGGTGACAACCGCAGTTCAAGGACATGCAATACCCCCTGGTATACTCACGAACCTTAATCATCCTCTCCCTAGCTGCTAGAATACTCAAACTTTATTTAAATCGTTGTGCTTTATTAATAATACTAACAGGATTTTTACTACTAATTATAACAGTAAAGTTACTAGTAATTGTTTTTGTAATATTATTATTATTATTATCATTTGTGGCAGCCATCTGCATTTTCCTGTTTACTTTTTGCAATGCAAGAAGAGAAGTAAAGTAGAAAGTGGAAGGCAGTGTCAGCAGGTGTTGTGAGGGGGTCCAGAAGCATCAGCAGGTGTTGTGAGGGGGTCCAGAAGCATCAGCAGGTGTTGTGAGGGGGTCCAGAAGCATCAGCAGGTGTTGTGAGGGGGTCCAGAAGCATCAGCAGGTGTTGTGAGGGGGTCCAGAAGCATCAGCAGGTGTTGTGAGGGTCAAGCAGCATCAGCAGGTGTTGTGAGGGGATTCAGAAGCATCAGCACGTGTTGTGAGGGTCAGAGCATCAGCAGGTGTTGTGAGGGGGTCCAGAAGCATCAGCAGGTGTTGTGAGGGGGTCCAGATGCATCAGCAGGTGTTGTGAGGGTCAAACAGCATCAGCAGGTGTTGTGAGGGGGCAGAAGCATCAGCAGGTGTTGTGAGGGGTCGAGAAGAATCAGCAGGTGTTGTGAGGGTCAAGCAGCATCAGCAGGTGTTGTGAGGGGGTCCAGAAGCATCAGCAGGTGTTGAGGGTCGAGCAGCGTCAGCAGGTGTTAGGAGGGTTGAAGAGCAGCAGCAGGTATCGTGCAGTGTGGCATGACACAGTAAGATGGACGGCAGGTATCATGCAGTGTGGCATGACACAGTAGATGGACAGGCAGTATGTGTAGTGTGGCATGACACAGTAAGATGGACGGCAGGTATCGGCAGTGTGGCATGACACAGTAAGATGGACAGGGAGGTATCGTGCAGTGTGGCATGACACAGTAAGGTGGACGGCAGGTATCGTGCAGTGTGACAGACACAGTAAGGTGGACAGGCAGGTATCGTGCAGTGTGACATGACACAGTAAGGTGGACGGCAGGTATCGTGCAGTGTGACATGACACAGTAAGATGGACGGCAGGTATCGTGTAGTGTGGCATGACACAGTAAGATGGACGGCAGGTATCGTGCAGTGTGGCATGACACAGTAAGGTGGACGGCAGGTATCGTGCAGTGTGGCATGACACAGTAAGGTGGACGGCAGGTATCGTGCAGTGTGACATGACACAGTAAGGTGGACGGCAGGTATCGTGCAGTGTGGCATGACACAGTAAGATGGACGGCAGGTATCGTGCAGTGTGGCATGACACAGTAAGATGGACGGCAGGTATCGTGTAGTGTGGCATGACACAGTAAGGTGGACGGCAGGTATCGTGCAGTGTGACATGACACAGTAAGGTGGACGGCAGGTATCGTGCAGTGTGGCATGACACAGTAAGATGGACGGCAGGTATCGTGCAGTGTGGCATGACACAGTAAGATGGACGGCAGGTATCGTGTAGTGTGGCATGACACAGTAAGGTGGACGGCAGGTATCGTGCAGTGTGACATGACACAGTAAGGTGGACGGCAGGTATCGTGCAGTGTGACATGACACAGTAAGATGGACGGCAGGTATCGTGTAGTGTGGCATGACACAGTAAGGTGGACGGCAGGTATCGTGCAGTGTGACATGACACAGTAAGGTGGACGGCAGGTATCGTGCAGTGTGACATGACACAGTAAGGTGGACGGGAGGTATCGTGCAGTGTGGCATGACACAGTAGATGGACAGCAGGTATCGTGTAGTGTGGCATGACACAGTAAGATGGACGGCAGGTATCGTGCAGTGTGACATGACACAGTAAGATGGACGGCAGGTATCGTGCAGTGTGGCATGACACAGTAAGATGGACGGCAGGTATCGTGTAGTGTGGCATGACACAGTAAGATGGACGGCAGGTATCGTGCAGTGTGGCATGACACAGTAAGGTGGACGGCAGGTATCGTGCAGTGTGACATGCACAGTAAGGTGGACGGGAGGTATCGTGCAGTGTGGCATGACACAGTAAGATGGACAGCAGGTATCGTGTAGTGTGGCATGACACAGTAAGGTGGACGGCAGGTATCGTGCAGTGTGACATGACACAGTAAGGTGGACGGCAGGTATCGTGCAGTGTGACATGACACAGTAAGGTGGACGGGAGGTATCGTGCAGTGTGGCATGACACAGTAAGATGGACAACAGGTATCGTGTAGTGTGGCATGACACAGTAAGGTGGAGTGAAGGCTCCATAGATTTACTTGAAAATAACAGCGTGCGTAAACTACGTATAGAACGAGTGAGGCAGAAAAATGAGTGAATAAATAAACGAATGAGGGAACCAATGAATGAACTAGTAAATCAAGGAATTAGTGAATGAAGGAACCAGTGAAGGAGACAGTCAGTGGATGTGTTGCACTACCTCTATCATAAACCACTGCACACAGCACAGCACAGTATCAACACAGCACAGCACAGTATCAACACAGCACAGCACAGTATCAACACAGCACAGCGGCAATATCAACACGGAAGTCACCACAAAACCCCCATTACAACCACATAAAGTCAACATCACCCCACATCATCCCTGTGATTACCCCACCGCGTCATCTGATACCCTCAATCACAATTCCTTTTTACACTCGCGTTAAACAAGTGAGTTTCAATTGTTTTCCTTTATTCTGCTGTACCTGCTTGTCTGTTTTCTGTTAGTTTCAAGGAACGACAGACTATCAGGGATGGTAAAGGTAGTTAAACGGACAAAATTAATGTTCTTGTGTATTTTCTCGACGTTGTGATGCGGTTCATTGTTCTCCAAGTTACATAGCAAATATTATAAACGATGGTAATTAAACTCAAAAGAATACTAGGCCAAAATCCCAATGTTTATGTTAATTACCTTTTCCCTGTTTTCAGTATTTACTCTATCGTAGAGTATTTATTTTTTAAGCCTCCAGTGCCTGTAGCACTCAATACTGGCTCGTGTATATCATTCCCTTGATGTAGCTCTGCCAAGAAAGATATATTTAAGTAAATAAACCGCACATGGGTGACAGAAGCTTGTGACGACGTTTCGATCCGACTTGGACCATTATCTACTGTGTATTGTTCCAGTCACGGGTATTGTGCCTTTTGGTTATTTAAAGATAAATTTGTAAGAGAATATGTGTAGTGTTTGGTAGCCACCGCGGGCTCACGCTCAGCTCCAGAACTCTGGTCTTTGCTAGTTACAGGCGGGAAAAGTGGGGTCACCTACTATTAGCACCACCGCAGTGCGGTCACCAGCGGGTAAACTGCGGTCACCAGCTTGCGACACCCCCGCAGTGCGGTCACCAGTTCGCGGCACCATCGTAGCAGCAGTAATGACCCTCGCCAGTAAGTCTAGTGATTTGCATGATGGATCTCACCACCGGAAACCCCAAGGGCACGTGCGGGGAGCCTCCTGCCCGCTAATTATCATGCGTGAGTTACGAGGATGATGAGCATGCTAACTACCTAACAACCTCCAATTACCACCAGTCGCAGTACAGGACACAAGGACCTCTACCTCTGGCCTACCTGCATGTTTGCATACATCTTCGTCTGCCTGCCTCCCTTGCCCTTCTTTCCTACCTGCCTACGATTCTGCCAGTATGCCTGCCAACCTCACTGTCTACTTCTCTGCCCTACACTGCCTGTCTCTCTGCTCACTAAACTGACTGCCAGCCGGCACACCGTTCACAACATTCACTCAACTATGCTAGGGAGTCCCCCCACCTGTCGTTAACACCTGTTGTATTTTCACACTTGTACACCTGTTACTAGAGCCTTCCCTTCACAACATCCTTGTAAGCTAGTGCTCTAGAGTCTTAGAGTAGCACATTAGGTTAACGGCCATCAGATATCATAGCATTATTGTTTTGTTATCATTTGTCTTCCGTTCTGTTTATATATATATATATATATATATATATATATATATATATATATATATTTTTTTTATTAACACATCGGCCATTCCCACCAAGGCAGGGTGGCCCGAAAAGAAAAACTTTCATCATCATTCACTCCATCACTGTCTTGCCAGAAGGGTGCTTTACACTACAGTTATAAAACTGCAACATTAACACCCCTCCTTCAGGTGCCGGCACTGTACTTCCCATCTCCAGAACTCAAGTCCGGCCTGCCGGTTTCCTGAATCCCTTCATAAATGTTACTTTGCTCACACTCCAACAGCACGTCAAGTATTAAAAACCATATGCCTCCATTCACTCCTATCAAATACGCTCACACATGCTTGCTGGAAGTCCAAGCCCTCGCACACAAAACTTCCTTTACCCCCTCCCTCCAACCTTTCCTAGGCCGACCCCTACCCCGCCTTCCCTCCACTACAGATTTATACACTCTCGAAGTCACTCTGTCTCGTTCCATTCTCTCTACATGTCCAAACCACCTCAACAACCCCTCCTCAGCTCTCTGAACAATCGTTTTGGTAATCCCACCTCCTCCTAATTTCCAAACTCCGAATTCTCTGCATTATATTCACACCACACATTGACCTCAGACATGACATCTCCACTGCCTCCAGCCTTCTCCTCGTTGCAACATTCATCACCCATGCTTCACACCCATATAAGAGC